>NEWO01000919.1:12955-42636 GCA_003013225.1 Phalaenopsis aphrodite
CTTCCATAGTGTTTAAATGCATTGAATCACTCCATGGGGTGCTTAGAACAAGTGTCCCTTTAAAAATTCATGCAAAAAACATCTTGAACTGCCTTAAATTGAAAATGTCGCGCCTTGCACATCATGCGCCAATTTGTGCTTCAATGCTCCCAAAATTGACTGTTTTTGCTCCAAATTTTGCTACTTTTGCTTTTTTTTTCTTTGTATGCCTAAAAATGATATACCTGCAACAAAAAACATAAAAATACCTTTCTTTAAAGTGCAATATCACAAAAAATAGGAATAAAAATAGTACTTAAAACAATATATTATTTTTGTGTATCACCTACTATATTTAGAGATGTTAATATTTATATAAAAACATGTGATCAGTGTCAGAGAATAGGTAATATTTAAAAAAAGAAATGAAATGGCTCTAAATTTTAATTTAGAGATTGAAATTTTTGATGCATGGGGATTAGATTTTATGGGACCATTTATACCTTCATTCGGAAATATATATATATTGATTGTTGTGGATTATGTTTCAAAATGAATTGAAGCATTTGCTTTACCTAGATGTGATGCTCTGAGTGTTTCAAAATTTTTAACTAAAATTATTTTTACAAGATATGAAATGCTGAGAGAAATCATTATTGATGGAGGATCTCATTTTAGGAATGCAACAGTTACAAGATTGGTGGAAAAATATAATAAAAAACATAAAATTGCAACTCTTTATCATTCTCAGAGTAGTGGTTTAGTAGAAGTATCTAATCGTGAAATTAAAAGATATTTGTAAAAGAATGTTAATCCTAATAAATTGGATTGGTTTATTAGATTAGATACGACATTATGGGCATATATGACTGCTTATAAGACACCTATAAGAATGTCCCCATATAGATTAATTTTTTAGAAGACTTGTCACTTGCCAATTGAATTCAAGCATAAAGCTTATTGAGTTATAAAAGAATTCAATTTCAATTTTAAGAAAGCTGGTGAGAAAAAAATATTGTAATTGAATGAGCATGAGGAAATTAGGAATGAATCTTACGATAATGTGAGAATTTATAAGGAAAAGATGAAAAAATGACATGATCGAAAGATAATAAAAAGAGAATTTTAACATGAACATGAAGTTTTATTATACAATACAATATTGAAATTACTTCCTAGAAAATTGAAGTCTAGCTAGAAAGGGCCATTCAGAGTTATAAAAGTATATCCCTGCGAAGCAATTAATATTGAAGACCCTAAGACTGGAATAATATTTAAAGTGAATGAGCACAAATTGAAATCATATTTTGAGGGTCAAAGACCAGTTTTTAAAGAAACTATAATATTGGGTCACCCAAAATGAGACTTGGAATGTCGGACTAACGACATTAAACCAAGCACTTGATGGGAGGTAACCCATATGAATCGTTATTTAGTTTGCTTTTGATTTTCTTGTGTTTGAAATATTTTATGTATATTTATGTTTAGCTCTTTATGAAGTCTGTGTAATTGAGAAAAATATTTAGAAACATCTTTATTTGCCTAATTTTATGGAAAAATTGAGAATTTATTGGATCGAAATCCAAATAATGCTATTTTTGGGACTGGCGCATGATGTGCCAAATTCCAGAGAGCTTGTGCATGATGCGTCGCGACGACGAAAATGACTTATGCATTTTAAAAGACAATTTTTGATCATTTTTGGAAGTTTCTTCTCCTTATAACTCTTAAAAATATAATCCTAAGTCTATTTTAAGGGGGAAAACGAGGGAAAATCCACTAGCTTTTAAATCAAATGGCTTCCTACTCCAAAAATACTGTGAGATTTGGATTTTTCAACTGGAAAAAGTTTGTTAGTTTTGATGCTTATAAATTACATGATCGAGTTTTGGTGAAGAAGAGGCTAACCAAAGAAAGGGGATTTGTGAATCATGGATTCAACATACCGACTTGAGTGGAACACATTATTGTGCAGAGGCGCTGGGAAGTGCTTTGCTGCACTACTGTCACTGTAGTCATCCCTGTGGTGAAATAATTTAATGCAAATCTTCATGGGATCAACCAAGGAACATTCCATGTGCGAAGCAAGTTTGTGTAGTTCACTCCTTCAAGAATAAATGAGATGTTTATGATTGAGAATGTGCCTATCTGCCATTATGTGAATTTTACCCTATGAGAGACAATATGAATGAACTATACCGGTACCATACAGATGAAGAAGTAAATTGGGAGGCCAGAGATGATGGGAATGTAATGTTTTTGTCACATTATTAAATTGTACTTCTAAGGCATGACATTTCTTTATTACATCAAAATTAGTGCCCACCAAGAAGATCAGTAAGGCAAGTAAGATGAGTGTTATTTTAAATTATTTTATTCAAACGAAAGAACTTGTTGAAATTGGAGCCATAATTATAAAGTCGGCTTTGGGTTTGATTATGAATGGATTTGTAACTGGACTTGGAAATCCATCCACTATTTTATTACTGTGCAGTCAATCACAAGTAGTTTATGAAAGTTGAAAAAAGTGCTTCTTCCGTGGAAGCTGAAGGATCCGGACGTCTATTGCAGTTGTATTGGAATGGGAGATAAAAATGATATGAATGTGCTGATGGATCAAGGATCTCAAAATTCATCACCTATTCAACCCTACTATAATTCAAATGTACTTTTGAAGAGAATCAAGAAGATAGAGAAAGAAATGCAGAATCTTATTCATGTGATTGGGAATATTTATGAAATGCTCGATCATCTAGATTGGAGACTGAATGAACATTTTGAACATACTAGGTGTATTGAAGATGGTTTTGTACCTATGTTCAAGAAACATTATTAGATTGGAGCGGATTTAACTGATGAGTTTCCATATCGACCCTTCTACAACCTGTATGTTCACTACCAATCGATGGGAGATATCCAGGAGGACGAGAGTGAAGAAGATGTTTGAATTTAATTTATGCACATAATGTATTGTTTAGTACTGCTTATGTTAGTTTGTTAAGTTAGACTACATTTCCTTTCTATTTTTACATTATTTATGGTTATGATTTGTATTTTGATGTTTATATTTTAGTGTTAGGATGTTGGTTTTATTTAGAGCACTGAATTTGATGTTTTGTTGGCTTGAAAACTGTTAGTTTGTATTAGCGCAGATTATATATATAAATGTGAGTTTTACGTTGTTTGTGAAAGTTTGGTGTTAGAATGATGTTTGTGTATGCTTAGCAATGTTCATTTGAGTTAATTAGAGGTTGAAGTAAGGTGGTACAGAGCATATTTCCACATAAACCAAAATCTGGTAAATTTAAGATCTGACGCATGATGCGTCAGATTGACGCATGATGCACCATTTTATAGAGCATTGGCGCATGATCCGCCAAAGACCTAAACACCCTAGATAACCTAAAAACATTGAAATCGCCTAGACAAGCTCCATTTTAATTGCTCGGGTCATCTCCTACCTCTTAACGTTGACCTATGGCTTCTTATTAAGGACAATAGAGAAGATTTTGGAGGTTAAAAATCATAGATTTCATCTTCTCTTGGTAAGAGCTTCACTTTAACTTAGAAATTTATTATTTTCATCATGGATTTTTTCTACATTATGGAAGATCCAAAATTTGGAATTTTTGTTAAAAAACTTGAAAAAAACTTATGGTGAAAAGTTTCTTACTAAGTAATCTTGCTTGAGGAGTTAGATTTTCGATTTAATAATTTGTTTGAAATTTATTTGGGTTTTCATAAAATTTCCAACGGCTCCATGAGTTAAGAGAGGAAGGACGTCGGAGGATTTTGATTCACGCTAACCTCAAGGCCAAACATAATTAAAATACACAAATGGAGACCAGAAGATTGATCCAAGAACAGACATTTGCAAACTCTGGTGGCGAGATTGAAAGGTTGATCCTTGCCAGAAAGTGAGAAAGATTCTGCTACTTCAATGGAGTAGCAATTGTCCCGATGATTTGAAATTTTTATTTTAACTTGAGGTTCACTGCTGGTGACGACATATTGGTGAGAGGTAAACAAGTTGAATTTACTGTTGATCGGATCAATACTTTTTATGGGCTAAGAAATGTATTTTTTGATGAATATGTTGAATTCTTGATGACTAATTCATCTCTGGATGAAGTGCTTGCCTTTTTGATTGATGGAAGAGAAGAGTAAAAGATTAAAAATAACAAGATAGTTAACTTCCCCGCTTCCATGTTGACTAGCCAGTCAAAGGTATGGCATCACTTTTTTCTGCTAGATTTTTGCCAACGAATCATCTTGCTGATATTACAAAGGTAGAGCTGTGTTGAACTATTGCATTTAGAACATGAAAGCAATAGATGTTGGTGCCCTTATAGTTCATCATGCTCAAAGTATAGCTGGTAGTTCTATAGTTAGTGTTTTGGAATACCCAACTTTTGATTTTCACTTTATTTGAATAATCAGGAGTAGAGTCCCAAAGAAATGAAGAAAGATTACAACCATAGAATCCTATTGGGAGGTATATGATTCAAAGAGTTGAATCATTTTTTCAATCTAGAGAGAGAAGAAGGGATAGACCCTCTACATCAGTTGCGGGGGGCATCTACTTCTCACCCTGCATCATTGGAAAACATTAGGGACCAACTCATGATTCAACAAATGGACATAATTAATATTCAGAGTTAGTTGGGAGAGATTGGAGCAATAAATACTTATGAGGATGAATATCAACAAAGGAGAGTTCAACATGATATTGATTTTGAGAGTGCTATGGAGAGACATCTTAGGGGAGAGCCCAATGTGGAATTTCCTCCTTGTCCCATTTTCACTCCTTATGCTCCTATTTGAGATGAAGATGAGGAAGAAAAAGAAGAAGAAGATGTTGATGATGAGGAAGGAGATGAAAACTGATAATTTTATGAGTATAATGTAGTTTGTTTTTGTGTTTGTTTGTTATTTGTGATTGAAATGTGTTGTATTTTCATTTGAGAACTATTGTAGTAAAAGTTTTCATGTTGTGTTGTGGACATAATTATAATAGTAACTATAGAATTTTTCTTTTTCAACATTTTTAGTATTTTCAATTTTTTTTTTCAGTTTTCATATTTTTGTTTTTAATTCTTAGTAAATTATTTATAATATATTATATTTCATTTAATGCTTTAAAGCCTGTATGTTTTTAAAGTTATTACCTGCGGTATATTAAAGCCTAGTTTCATAATCAGAAATCCTCTACAAGTGTCGTCACTATTTTGGTTGGAGGAGTTTCCTGTAAGAAGTTTTCGGTCACCAGAATCAAAATCTCGTCGCCCACTTTGGAAGGACATTTTAATGTTAAGAAAAATATGAAATCAAACAGACCTCATATTTTTCATAGTTTAAATGAAAGAGCACTGTACCTCAAACCCTGTATCTATCCCAAAGGATAAACACAAGACTTGAGGATGAGGCTCGATCAAATAAACTGAGAAATATATGACGTCCGTTTTGGTCTGTGAAACCATTTTTATTTGCCAACAATTTCCTCAATTGAATATGAAGAATTATATAGGGTTTATGTTAAGCTGGGTTTGGACGAGCTTCATATAAGGGCAAATCCCTATATTTAATTACATCCTAAATGACCGAAGTCATCTAAGAAAACTCTCGATAAAAATTAAGTAATATTATCTTCAAGGATTTCAAAGGATAGGACTTTTAAACGATATCAGACAAAGAGGTGTGAAATGAGAATCGTTTAAATTTTGAACATTTATTGTAGAGTCCAAAGGAGGAAGAACTAAGGGATGTCATAGATCCGGAGGAGAACCTCGGTAACTTCCCAGTTTATTATATTATTTGGATTCAATTTTGAGGAGAAGTTATTTAAGTGTTTCATCCTTCAAATTTATTTATATAGGGCTTATATATGTGTGAAACGATCACACAAATAACCTCGAAGATGTGAGGATTTAGGTCATGACAAACGACAACCTTAGAATCCTAAGACAAGTTAGGGCATATATTGCACCATATGATCATTCAAAGGCCTAAATGTGAGTTGAGAATTTATGTTACATAAACAAAAAACCTCGAAATCTTATGGATTGTTGTTTAATTCTAAGGAAGGAAAATAATTTAGTTGGGAAAGACAGATTTTGCTGTTGAAGATGGTCGTGCTGCTCACCATTCTAGCTCCAAGCTCTTTGCCATGACGAGTTTAAGTTTGCTTGGGTGTCTAGTTATAATGTCAAATCAGGTGGCCGTATTGTTGTAGTTCTTTAATTTTTTTGGGGCATGTTAAAGTTGATTAAAACGATGTTAGTTAGGATCATAGTTCCCTCGTTCTGGCACCACTATATTCTATTGGATTCACTTAGTCTAAATGAATTTACTAAACTCAACTTAATGAGTTTCGTACTTTCATTTAGACCGTGGAAAGCCTTGTTAGCAATCGTAGGTTACTCCCACCAAGGTATTCCCGATCATTCTATAGAGACGTATTAATTTAGTTGTAGTTGTTGTTTTGTGTGATTTTTGTGTTTAAATTTTGAGTTTTTTTATATTTTGAAGTTTGTAGAGGTGATTTTTATCTTGGTTGATTTTAATTTTGGTTTTGGTTTTGATTTTGGTTTTGTGGCTATCCTGACAGTTTTAATTTTCATGCAGGGTGACATCGTTGTTTAGTATGCAAGTTTATGTTATGTTCATACATGCAGGTAAGTAAGCACAGTGTGGAAAGCTTAAGAAAAGACAATGTTGTAAACTATTAAAGCATACCTGTCGAGTCTTCTCGTTCCACCACCTGAAACTCAAAAATGCATGTTCGAGCATTTTATGTAAAGCAAAAAAGGTAAGGTTTTGGTGACCTACCTAAACCTAGGTCATATCTTGGTGGGTCCTTATTGGTTTGATTAAGGGTGATTTTTGTTAAGAAAAACAAATTAAGTTTAGTAGACCTCTGAGGTATCCAACAGGTCTAGAGGAAGAAGCAGGTCCATGCTTCCTTCTCACTGCCTGGTGAATAGTCTCGAGCTCATTTAAACTTATTATGTTGCTTAATAACCTATCCTGTAAATACCTTTAATGTTAAATGAACATTGATGTTTCAATTATTTTTAAGAGTAAGGTAGATATCATTTGCCATTTAATTTGGAGGTTATGTGGGTGAAGACCCTTAAGGGGGGCAAGTTAGCATTATAAAGTCACTTAGCCAACTTTTTAATTTAGGCTTGTAGTGCTTTAAAGGTGTTCAATTTTAATTATGCTTACATTTCTAATCCTCATTAAATCAGATTTGATGCAGCTTAGGTCACTATTAAGCCCTTTAGACTTAGGTAGATGTCTTGGTTATTTTTATAAAAGTTGAATTTTTAAGTGATAATAATTATTTACTATGAAAACACTTAAATGTCATTTGCACATCAAGTAGGGGTATTAAATTAGTGATTTATCAACTTCGAAATTCATGCCTTTAAGTCTAAGATCATTTAATTTAATAGACTTCCAAAATTTAATAATTCAAGGAATTATAAATTCATCCCTTGATTATGGAAAGAGTGAGGTTGTTTTCTACCAATTAATCCCCTTGTGTTTCAATCATCCAAATATGTTAGTTAAAATCAGAGGTTACCCTTTTCCCTCCTTGAATTAAGCCTAAATGTTAATTAAGACTAAATTTCTAAAATTACACTTTTGCCCCTAATGCTCTATAATTTCATAATTTGTCAAATTTAATTCAAATGACTTAAATTTACATCCCACCTCACTCATGGATCAATTAAAACATCAGAGGAGAAAATGTGATTTTTTAAAATTTAATTTAATTTAATTTACATATTTATTTTAATGCAAAAATAGGATTTTTCAAAGAAAATTCCATAACTCGACCAAGATAAAGCTTAATCCCTTGAAATTTGTACTAAAGGTAGACTTAGACTAGAGAAGCATTGGGGCCAGTATTCATGATTTATTGATTTATGTTTGAGTTTTTAGAATTATTTTAAGTTATGGAGTATTTATTAATTAAAAAATATTTTAAAAGTGGAAAATTAAGATTTATATTTTTATTAAATCTCTCTGAGGTCAAGGAAACCAGAGAAACAAATTTCACATTTTTTATCTTTATTTGAACTATTAGAATTATTNATTTTCACTCCTTATGCTCCTATTCGAGATGAAGATGAGGAAGAAAAAGAAGGAGAAGATGTTGATGATGATGAAGGAGATGAAAACTGATAATTTTATGAGTATAATGTAGTTTGTTTTTGTGTTTGTTTGTTATTTGTGATTGAAATGTGTTGTATTTTCATTTGAGAATTATTGTAGTAAAAGTTTTCATGTTGTGTTGTGGACATAATTATAATAGTAACTATAGAATTTTTCTTTTTCAACATTTTTAGTATTTTCAATTTTTTTTCAGTTTTCATATTTTTGTTTTTGATTCTCAACAAATTATTTATAATATATTATATTTCATTTAATTTCTTAAAGCTTGTATGTTTTTAAAGTTATTACTTGCGGTATATCAGAGCCGAGTTTCATAATCAGAAATCCTCTACAAGTGTCGTCACTATTTTGGTTGGAGGAGTTTCCTGTAAGAAGCTGTCGGTCACTGGAATCAAAATCTCGTCGCCCACTTTGGAAGGACATTTTAATGTTTAGAAAAATATGAAATCAAACAGACCTCATATTTTTCATAGTTTAAATGAAAGAGCACTGTACCTCAAACCCTGTATCTGTCCCAAAGGATAAACACAAGACTTGAGGATGAGGCTCGATCAAACAAACTGAGAAATATATGACGTCCGTTTTGGTCTGTGAAACCATTTTTATTTGCCAACAATTTCCTCTATTGAATATGAAGAATTAAATAGGGTTTATGTTAAGCTGGGTTTGGACGAGCTTCATATAAGGGCAAATCCCTATAGTTAATTACATCCTAAATGACCGAAGTCATCTAAGAAAACTCTCGATAAAAATTAAGTAATATTATCTTCAAGGATTTCAAAGGATAGTACTTTTAAATGATATCGGACAAAGAGGTGTGAAATGAGAATCGTTTAAATTTTGAACATTTATTGTAGAGTCCAAAGGAGGAAGAACTAGGGGATGTCATAGATCCGGAGGAGAACCTCGGTAACTTCCTAGTTTATTATATTATTTGGATTCAATTTTGAGAAGAAGTTATTTAAGTGTTTCATCCTTCAAATTTTATTTATATAGGGCTTACATATGTGTGAAATGATCACACAAATAACCTCGAAGATGTGAGGATTTAGGTCATGACAAACGACAACCTTAGAATCCTAAGACAAGTTAGGGCTTATATTGCACCATATGATCATTCAAAGGCCTAAATATGAGTTGAGGATTTATGTTACATAAACAAAAAACCTCGAAATCTTATGGATTGTTGTTTAATTCTAAGGAAGGAAAATAGTTTAGCTGGGAAAGATAGATTTTACTGTTGAAGATGGTCGTGCTGCTCACCATGCTAGCTCCAAGCTCTTTGCCATGACGAGTTTAAGTTTGCTTGGGTGTGTAGTTATAATGTCAAATCAGGTGGCCGTATTGTTGTAGTTCTTTAATTTTTTTGGGGCATGTTAAAGTTGATTAAAACGATGTTAGTTAGGATCACAGTTCCCTCGTTCTGGCACCACTATATTCTATTGGATTCACTTAGTCTAAATGAATTTACTAAACTCAACTTAATGAGTTTCCTACTTTCATTTAGACCGTGGAAAGCCTCGTTAGCAACCATAGGTTACTCCCACTGAGGTATTCCCGATCATTCTATAGTGACGTCTTAATTTAGTTTTAGTTGTTGTTTTGTGTGATTTTTGTGTTTAAATTTTGAGTTTTTTTATATTTTGAAGTTTGTAGAGGTGATTTTTATCTTGGTTGATTTTAATTTTGGTTTTGGTTTTGGTTTTGGTTTTGTGCCTATCCTGACAGTTTTAATTTTCATGCAGGGTGACATCGTTGTTTAGCATGCAAGTTTATGTTATGTTCATACATGCAGGTAAGTAAGCACAGTGTGGAAAGCTTAAGAAAAGACAATGCTGTAAACTATAAAAGCATACCTGGCGAGTCTTCTCGTTCCACCACCTGAAACTCAAAAATGCATGTTAGAGCATTTTATGTAAAGCAAAAAAGGTAAGGTTTTGGTGACCTACCTAAACCTAGGTCATATCTTGGTGGGTCCCTATTGGTTTGATTAAGGATGATTTTTGTTAAGCAAAACAAATTAAGTTTAGTAGACCTCTGAGGTATCCAACAGGTCTAGAGGAAGAAGCAGGTCCATGCTTCCTTCTCACTTCCTGGTGAAAAGTCTCGAGCTCATTTAAACTTATTATGTTGCTTAATAACCTATCCTGTAAATACCTTTAATGTTAATGAACATTGATGTTTCAATTATTTTTAAGAGTAAGGTAGATATCATTTGCCATTTAATTTGGAGGTTATGTGGGTGAAGACCCTTAAGGGGGGCAAGTTAGCATTATAAAGTCACTTAGCCAACTTTTTAATTTAGGCTTGTAGTGCTTTAAAGGTGTTCAATTTTAATTATGCTTACATTTCTAATCCTCATTAAATCATACTTGATGCAGCTTAGGTCACTATTAAGCCCTTTAGACTTAGGTAGATGTCTTGGTTATTTTTATAAAAGTTGAATTTTAAAGTGATAATAATTATTGACTATGAAAACACTTAAATGTTATTTGCACATCAAGTGGGGGTATTAAATTAGTGATTTATCAACTTCCAAATTCATGCCTCTAAGTCTAAGATCATTTAATTTAATAAACTTCCAAAATTTAATAATTCAAGGAATTATGAATTCATCCCTTGATTATGGAAAGAGTGAGGTTGTTTTCTACCAATTAATCCCCTTGTGTTTCAATCATCCAAGTATGGTAGTTAAAATCAAAGGTTACCCCTTTCCCTCCTTGAATTAAGCCTAAATGTTAATTAAGGCTAAATTTCTAAAATTACACTTTTGCCCCTAATGCTCTATAATTTCATAATTTGTCAAATTTAATTCAAATGACTTTTGAATTTACATCCCACCTCACTCATGGATCAATTAAGACATCAGAGGAGAAAATGTGATTTTTGAAAATTTAATTTAATTTACATATTTATTTTAATGCAAAAATAGGATTTTTCAAAGAAAATTCCATAACTCGACCAAGATAAAGCCTAATCCCTTGAAATTTGTACTAAAGGTAGACTTAAACTAGAGAAGCATTGGGGCCAGTATTCATGATTTATTGATTTATGTTTGAGTTTTTAGAATTATTTTAAGTTATGGAGTATTTATTAATTAAAAAATATTTTAAATGTGGAAAATTAAGATTTATATTTTTATTAAATCTCTCTGAGGTCAAGGAACACAGAGAAACAAATTTCACATTTTTTTATCTTTATTTGAACTATTAGAATTATTTTAGTGAAAATCCATTTTTAGTCTTTAAAAATTATTTTAAGCTTTAAAACTCAACATCTTCACTTAGAAAATGAGGAAAAATATTCCAATTGTTTCTAAGTGCTTAAGAAACAATTTTAAAATATTTTAATGGAATTTATTACTTTTGTGATTTTTATCATTTTTTAATTACTAAAATATTTAAAATAGGCTAAAAAATGAATTTTTTATTTTAATTACCATTTTATTTATAGAAAAATCCTCTAATCACAGAGATCACCAAAAACTAAGTTTTATAATTTTTTGAGTTATATTATAATTGTTAGAAATTATTTTAGTACTAAAATTATTATTTAACTTAAAAAATCAATTTGAGTTATTAAATGAGCTCCAATTGTTTTGAAATTTTTATGGGGAGTTCTTTAAAGTTTAAATCATAGTAGAAATTAAAAATAAAGTCATTTAGATGTTTGTGTTTCTCAAAATTAATTTTCTTTGTGTTTTAGGGTTGGTGGAAGCTAAGTACATTCTTAATGACTTAATCCTTGAAATATTTTCCAAAGGGTTCTCTGGTCATAGCAAACCTTCCAAAATTTTTTTGGATTTCTCTAAGAAACATGCTAATTATTATGATTGGTTTATGCAAATAATAGACATAAACTTAGGAAATATGGATCTGTGTCTAGAGATATCCTCTCACTTTGGAAAAATCAGACGATGTTCCCTTAGACAAAGGCAACAATATGCCAAAATTTTAACTCATGGTGAAATGTCCACATGTATGAAGAATTAAAAGACTTAAAACCATATTTAATTAATTAAAAAGAAACTATGCATAAAAAAACTTCAAATTATTTCCAGATTATTGTCCTCTTGTCACTAAGCAAGAAGGTATTTTTATTTTATTTTTGTGATTTTTCTACACCAAGATATGGATTTTTGAAGTTAAGGCTATTTATTTAAATCATAAAATACCCTATTTATCTATTTAAACGCGTGATGCTGACTAGATCCTAGGTGGCTCCGAAACTCCACGTGGTGTGCTCCCATTCAATGTCGCCATCCACCTCAGTGCTAACTTTGCCAGCGGTTCATTTATGAAGACACTGTCCGGCTAGATCTCATCCATTGATGAGATAAACAATTGATCGGACGGCTCCCCGTCATCATCCCCAATGCCTTAGCCCGAGAACTATCCATTATCAAAGCTTAAGATCTCACTTATTTCTTAACCAAATTAAGTGTGGTTTGTTTCTAAATGCATGTCTAAGTGTGACAAACACATCCATACGGTAATCATGTAATTAAATTAAGCCTAATTAAATAGAGAATCAAAATTGGGTCGAGAAGAGGGGGAGTTCAATACTTTTTCCCTGAGAAGGGAAGCTTTGATCAGAGGTGCTTGCTATGTTCATGAAGGTCTAAGGAGGCTAGGGATTAAGCATCTTATTATTGTGAAAGGCCTAGGTATGAATTCAACCAAGCTCGATTTCAGGTGTTGGTCTAGAGCTACGCTAGGGGCTCTATATGAGGGGGATTTCATGGGGCTTCTTCTTCTTTCACCATGGTGAAGGTGTGGGTGAGTTTAATTTGATTTTGGTGGAGTGTAGAGGTGTGGAGAGCTCTGTGCTATCTCCAGAAAGGTTTTGAGCTCAAAAATTGAACTCCAATAAGGGGATTCAAGGCAATGTGGTGGTTGGGTTGCACTAAGGAGGTCTCAAAGAGGATCTAGGACTAATTTGGAGGGCTCTCTCTAAAAAACGTTTAGCACTCTCTCCAAGGCTATGGAGGTGATATTTTTATAAAATGGGCTTTTGGGTGGTTGTCATGGCCAATTGGGGTGAAAATGCTTGCTTAGGGGGATGACAGAGAGGCTCTAAGATTTAATTTTGATGAGGTGGCCTCTAGCTTTAAATTGGGTTTGATTCCATGGGGGTGGATCTCAGTTTGGACATTATTTGTCCACTAGGCCGGCCGACCATGTCAGAGGAGGTGGCTAGGAGGTCAGTTGAGCCAGGGGAATAATTCATAGCAATTAAATGGGTTAGTGTTTAATTTTGGCGAAAATATCCTTGGCTTAAGCAAATATGGAATAAAATCCCTTTATTTGGGGATCCCTTAGTCCATGGCTCATTTGGGTGGTTCCATGTGGTTTGTCTTCGTCAATAGGGTCCAAACTTTGGTTGTGGCGGCCTTGCCTTGACCAATTTGACATGTCTAGGTAAATTTTTGTGCATGGGTCCAAGTGGGTGCAAATGACCAAGGCTTGGGTTTGGGCTACGCTAGCCATGTTAATTGGCCAAATTTATTGATTCATTTGATGTAGATGATTGTAATGAACATTTTTGGTGAAGGATTAAAAGGATTTTGAGTTCATTTAGAGGGTCAATTTGAAGGATTTTTGGATTTTGGTCAATTTGGGTATGTTGGGCAAGAATTGCTTTTAGATTGGGCTAGGCTTGGACTAAGTCCAAATTTATTGTTGATAATGGTCAATAAGCATGTGATGAAGAGTTTTGAACATGAATTGGGTGCAAATTTTGGGGTTAAGGCAATCAATTTGGTGAAATTTGGAGGCATAGCCTATTTGGGGCAAAATTTGGGGCTTTTGACTTATGTTGAATTTAAATGAAATTGAGGCTTCATCAAGGCCAATTGAAGGTCAAGTTTGATGTTTAGGGATGTTAGGAATAGTTTTTAACATAAATTGTGGTAAATTGAGTGGGCTATGGGTTTAATTGGGTGAGATTAGGTCACGTGGCCAAAATTGAGGCTTTGACCTAAATCAAAATTGGGCTCAAAGAATGGGCCAATTAATCTTGTATTTGGTTTAAATTGGTCACATGGAAGGTGAATTTAAGTTTAGGATTGAAATTGGGGAAATTGGGACCAATTTGATGGACATTTAAGGTGGATTTGGGGAGATTGGCCCTTTTAAGGGCAATTTGGGGGTTTTCGACAAAGATTGTCAAATTGGCCAAATTAGGTCATGTTGTTTTTAAGAAAAATGAAATTAGGAATATTTGGAAGGTTTTGGGAATTTAGGGATTTTGGGAATTTTTGGAATTGGGCTATGGAGGGGCATTTTGGTAATTTCACAATTTTTGGTGATATTGGGTAATTTGGGTATTTGCAAAAGGTTTAAAATGTCTTTTGAACAAACTTGGGTAATTTGGGTAAATTTGGGAATTTTGGTCAAACTTAGAGTTTCAATGGTATTTAGGTAATTTGGGGGATTTTAGGTGCAAAAGGCTAAATTAAGTATTTTTGGTAGAATTGGGGTGTCAACCACCATAAATGAGCTACGGACCAATGGAAACCCCATTTAGGTCCTCGATGTATTGGTCTTAGCTAAGCCCTAGCCTAAGGGTAATGGATTTAGGGGACCATCTACATGAATCTCCCAGAGGATTAAGGGATCAAAGTGAAGAAAATTTTGGGTTTAGGATACTGAGTGATTGTGAGTGACGTGATTGTAGTGAGCGCATTAGCTCTAGAAGAACATGAAGGGTCAACCCTAAGGTCAAACAGTCCTACGGAAACTCTCCTTGAGCTCCCTCATAATGACCTCACCTACTAAGTGCTAGAGGTTATGACCAATATGTAGAGCTTCAATTTGAGTAAAGAGGAGTTTGGAATTTTTAAATGGTGAGGGTTCCTTTTCTAGTTTTCTAGGAATAGCCAACAATAAAGTCCTATGGCTAGACTCTAGTCTACTAAAAAGGATGAACTAGACCTCAACCAAAAGTGAGATCAACAAATGGACCCCTAATATGTGTGGTGTGTTGGGCAAGCACAATATGCATATTTGCGTTGACCGACAAGATCAAGAAAACCAATATAAACTCCTGAGTCAATAAACACAAAAGGAGTGTAGAATTGTGCATGTTATTTATTTCCATTGGGGAATTAGCAAGTGAATATTTGATCAAAATCAAGAGGTAGGAACTTTCGCTAGGGATTGGAGAGTTGGTTTTGAGTTATCGGATTTCAAGAGCCCATAGAGGATAGGAATCAGTATGTAAGTGCTGACTCCAAAGTGGGAATTGAAGTTTAGGTATTAATTTCAAAAGATAGTGTCGGAAGTTAAAGACTGAATTCAAAGGAGTGAATCAAAAGTTAATGACTGAATCGAAAAATGAGAATTGAAAGTTGATGATCAATCTCAAAAGAGAGTCGAAAGGTAAGGACCGACCGTAAAGGAGTGAATAAGAAGTTAAGGAATGATTCAAAAATGAGAATTGAAAGCTGATGGTCAATCTCTAAAGAGAGTTGGAAGGTAAGGACCTATCTCAAATAAGTGAATTAGAAGTTAAGGACTGATTCAAAAATGAAAATTGAAAGTTAATGATCAATCTTAGGAAGAAAGTGTTAGAAGGTGAGGACCGACCTCAAAAGAAGTGAATTAAAAGTTCAGGACTAATTCAAAAATGAGAATTGAAAGTTGATGATCAATCTTAAAAGAGAGTCGGAAGGTGAGGACCGACCTCGGAAGAGTGAATCAGAAGTTAAGGACTGATTCGAAAATGAGAATTGAAAGTTAATGATCAATCTCAAATGTGAATGTCGAAAGGTAAGGACTAATCTTGAAAAGAAAGAAATCAGAAGTTAAGGACTGATTTCAAAAATGAGAATTAAAAGCTAAGGATCAATCTTAAAAGAGAGTGTCAGAAGTTAAGGACCTACCTTAAAGGAGTGAATCAGGAGTTAAGGACTAATTCAAAAATGAAAATTGAAAGTTAATGATCAATCTCAAAAGAGAGTGACGGAAGGTAAGAACTGACCTCAAAAATGGGTGAATCGGAAGTTAAGTACTGATTTAAAAATGAGATTGAAAGTTGATGATCAATCTCAAAACAAAGTCGAAAGGTAAGGACCGACCTCAAAGGAGAGAATCAGAAGTTAAGGACTAATTCAAAAATGAGAATTGAAAGTTGATGATCAATCTCAAAAGAGAGTCAGAAGGTAAGGACCAACCTCAAAGGAGTGAATCTAAAGTTAATGACTGATTCAAAAATGATAATTGAAAGTTGATGATCAATCTCAAAAGATAGTTGGAAGGTAAAGAACGACTTCAAAGGGGTGAATCAGAAGTTATGGACTGATTCGAAAATGAGAATTGAAAGTTATGGATTAATCTCAAGAGAGAGTGTTGAAAGTTAAGGACCGACCTTGAAAGAAGTGAATCAGAAGTTAGGAATTGATTCTAAAATGAGAATTGGTAACGTTGAATCAAAATATATGTGACGTGTTCAAAGGTTGATATTTTTGAAGAAGATTTGTGAATTTTTGTGCAGAACGTGAAACTCCATGTGGATGATCAAAGAATTAATGCAGACAAAGATAGTTGTACTGTGTGAGTAAAGAGTAAGAGACCTCAAAATTGAGAGAATCAACAGTCTAGCCCAACATGCCCAAATTGACAAAATCTTCAAAATCCTTCAAATTGACCCTCCAGTTGAACTCAAAACCCTTTTCATCCTTCACCAAAATTGTTCCTTACAATCACTTACACAAAATTCAAGATTTATTTGGACCAATTGGCATGGCCAACCTAGCCCAAACCCAATTTTTTGTTATTTTCACCCACTTGGACCCATGCACTAAATGTAGCCTAACCACCCCAAAGCCATCAAATTAATGACTCACAGCCATTAGTTGGACCCTAAGACTGAGCCAAAACTCACATAACCCAAGCTAAGTGATCCATGGACCAATGGCCCCCTAAATTAAGGGATATCTTTTCCAAATATGCTTAGGCATAAGATTTTTTTGCCAAAACTAAACCTTAGCCTATTAAATTGTTGTGAAATATTCCCCAGGGTTCCCTTAGCTCCTAGCCACCTCCTCACCAAAATGAGATGTTAGAGAATCTCTGCCCTCCACTTAAGCACCATTTTTACCCCTCAATTGGCCATGACAGACACCCCTTAGCCATTTTTATAAAAAGCTTCCCCCGCCCCCACGACCATGAGAGGGGTACTAAAATTTTCTCAGAGAAAGACCTCCAAATTACTCCCTGAGCTTCTTTAAGACCTCCATAGTGCAATCCAATCACTCCATTGCCCTAATTCCTGCTGTGTAATCCTAATTTTGAGCTTGAAAACTAGGGCAAAAATAGGATATCCCATAAAACTCAACCACACACCAACTACTTGTGCCCACACCTTCACAACAACAAGAGAAGGCAAAGCCCAATCAAATACCCCTCTGAAAGAGCCCCTAACATAGGTCTAGACCAACACCTGAAATCAAGCTTGGTTGAATTCATACCTAGACTTTACACCACAGTAAGAGGCTCAATCCTTAGCCTCCTTAGACCTCAACGAACGTGTCGAGCATCTCTAATTGAAGTTCCCTTCTCAGAGCCAAGGTATTAAATTTTTTCTCCTTCTGAGCTTCTTTTGATTCTCCATTTGCTTGTGCTTAATTTCATGGCATCTTAACTTTATGGATAGGTTCCTCTAGTCTAGATGAGCATTTAAAAAAAATCACTTAATTTGGTTGATAAATGAGGGAGATATCAAGCTTGGAAGATGGACGGTTCTTGGGCTAGGCTATCGGGGACCATGACGGAGCGTCGTTCCATCAAGCGTGTATCGAATGGAAGGTCAAGATGAAGTTGGACAGCACTTTGGGACATAAACATCGAACTGAGTTAGCACTGAAGTGGATGACGACATCCAACCGGAGCGCGCCGCGTGGAGCTTCGGAGCTGCCTAGGATGATGTGGTGCCACACATTTAAATAAATAAACAGGGAATTAAAAAATTTAGAAAATGACCCTTAACTTCAAACTTCCATATCTTGGTGTAGAAAAATCACAAAAATAAAATAAAAATACCCTCTTGCTTAGTGAACAGAGGAGAACTATGTAGATTAAATTTTGTATCCATTTGTTGTGTATTTGATTTTTAAAAAATCAATTAGTGTTTGGAGTCTTTTGATTCTCCATACATATAGGCATTTTACAATAGCTTGAATTTTTGGCATGTTGTAGCCTCTGTCAAGGGGAACATTCCCTAATTTTTCCAAAGTCAAAGAAGACTTTTAGATAGAGATCCATATTTTTCAAGTTTATGTACATTATTTTCTTAAATTAATCATAATAATTAGCATGTTGCTTAGAAAAATCCAAGAAAATTTTCTAAGGTTTATGATAACAAGAGAACCTTTAAGAAAATTTCTCATGAGCCAAGTCATTCAAAATAACCTAATTTACCTAAACCCTAAAACACTAAGGTAATTAATTTTGGAAAGCAAAAACATCAAAATGACTTAATTTTTTATCTCCACTTTAAGATCCAGAAAACTCCTCATAAAAATTTCAAAGTATTTTGAGTCAATTTGATAACCTAAATTGATTTTTTAAGTTAAATATCCTTTTTGGCCCTAAAATGATTTTTAATGATCAAAATATAACTCAAAAAATTATGAAAAATTATTTTTTGAGTTCTCTGTGACCAGGGAAATTTTATAAAAATAAAATTGTGTTTTAAATATAAACTTCATTTTTAAGCCTATTTTAAATATTTAAATAATTAAAAATTCATAAAAATCACAAAAATAATAAAATTCATGGAAATGTTCTAAATTGTTTTCTAATCATTTAGAAGCAATTGAAGTATTTTTCTTAATTTTTTAAATAAAGATATTGTATTTTGAAGCTTAAAATAATTTTTTAAAGGCTAAAAAATGGATAATTCCAATAAATCAAAGAAAACCCAAAAAAATAAAAAAAATTGCTTCTGTAGGTTCTCTAACCTCAAGGAGATTTTTTTAAAATATAAAACTTAATTTTTCCCATTTAAAATATTTTATATTTATTAAATACCCCCAGAACTTAAAATAATTCTAATAATTCAAATAAAAGTCAAAAAATCATGAAATCTTGTGCAAATGGCTCTCTGATCTAAGTACCTCCAGCAAAACTTTCAAGTGATTAGGCTTCACCTTCATCAAGCTAGCAAATTTTCTTTAAAAAATTCCATTTTTGTATGAAAATAATTATACAAATTAAATTATTTTTTAAAAAAACACATTTTCTCCTCTAATGTCTTAATTGACCCATGAATGAGGTAGGATAAAAATTTCAAAGTCATTTGATTTAAATTTGACAAATTATGAAGTGTTAGAGCCTTAGGGGCAAAAGTGTAATTTTAGGAATTTGGCCTTAATTAAAATTTAGGCTTAATTCAAGGAGGGAAATGGGCAACCTCTGATCTTAATCAATTTGTTTGGATGATTGAAATTAAAAAAGGATTAATCGGTAGAAACCAACCTCACTTTCCTAATTAAAAGGATAAACAAATAAATTTCTAAATTATTAAAATTTGGAGGTTTATTAACATTAAATGAACCTAGGACTTCAGGGTATGACTTTTGAAGTCAATAATTAGTCAATTTAATACCCCTATTTAATGTTCAAATGAAATTCAAATAATGAATCATGATAACCTAAAATTTAACCTTCTCAAAATAAATTAAGACACTCACCTAGGTCTTAAGGGCTTAGTACTGATCTAGGTTAAATCAAGATTGATTAAATGTGGATTAGGAAAGAAAAGATAGCTAAAATTAACACCTCTTAAAACACCACAAGCCTAAATAAAATTGGTTAAGTGTCTTAATAACACAGACTTACCCTTTTAAGGGTCTTCACCCACATAACTTTCAAATTAAATTACAAATGATAATTACTTTACTCTTAGGGATAATTAGTACATCAATGTTTATTGAGCATTAGGGTGTTCATAGGGTGAATTATTAAGCAACACAATAAGTTTAAATGAGCTTGAGGCCTTTCACCAAGTAGTGAGAGGGAAGCATTGACCTGCTTCCTTCTCCTAACTTGTGGATACCTTAGAGGTCTACTAAACTTAATGTGTTTTGCTTAACAAAATCATCCTTAACCAAACTAATAGGGACCCACCAAGATATGACCTAGGGTTAGGTAGGTCACCAAAACTTACTGCTTCATATAAAATGCCCTGACATTCATTTTGAGTTTCATGTGGTGGAATGAGAAGACTCGCCAGGTACGCTTTTACAGTTTACAGCGTCGTCTTTCTTGTACTTTCATATTGTACTTTTGATGTTAATACAAACCTTCATGTTAAACAACAATGTCACCCTACATAAAAACTAAGACTATCAGGATAGCCACAAAACCAAAACTAAAGTTAAAATCAACCAAGATAAAATTCACCGCCACAACATTAAAAATATAAAACAACTCAAAATTTAATCACAAACATCACAAAAACCATAATTTCAACTAAATTAAGACATCTCTATCGGATGATCGTGAACCCCTCGGAGGAGGTAACCTACGGTTGTTGATGAGGTTTCCCACGGTCTAAATGAAATTATGGAACTCATTAAGTTGAGTTTAGTAAATTAATTTGGACTAAGTGAATCCAATAGAAAATAGTGGTGCCGGAATGAGGGAACCTGACATTTTAACCGATGTCACTCTAATCAACTTTAACATCTCCCATGAAAATTTAAAAAACTAAAACCATAGGGCCACCTGATTTGACATCATAACTTGACACCCTAGAAAACTCAAACTCGTCACAGTAAGGAGCTTGGAGATAGCATGGTGAGCAGCACGGCCATCTTCAACAGTAAAGCATGACTTCACTAGCTAAACTAACTCATTCCTTAGAATTAAACATCCAAGCCATAGGATTTTGAGGTTGTCTACTTATGCAACATAAATCCTCAACTCATCTTTAGGCCTTTGTACAGCTCTATTATACAATATAAGCCTTAACTCATCTTAGGATTCCAAGATTGTTGTTCATCACAACCTAAATCCTCACATCTTCCAGGCTATTTGTGTCATCAATCCACATAAATGTAAGCCTTAAATTAATAAAATTGACAGGATGAAACACTTAACTTTTTCTCCTTAAAATTGAAGCCAAACAATAAGACAGATTGGGAAGGCACCGAGGTTCTCCCCTGGATCTATGTCACCCCCTAGTTCTTCCTCGTTTGGATTCCGTAATAAATGTCCCAAATTTGAACAATTCCCCTTTCACACCTCTTTGTCTGATTTCATTGAAAAGTCCTTTCCTTTGAATTCCTTGAAGATAATATTTCTTAATTTTTATCGAGAGTTTTCTTAGATGACTTCGGTCATTTAAAATGTAATTAACTATAGGGGCTTGCACTTATAGGAAGCTTTTCTTGAACCAAGCTTAATATAAATCCTATATAACTCTTTATATTAAATAGGGGAAATTGTCAGCTAATAAAACAGTTTCGCAGACCAAACATATGTCATATATTTCTTAATTTATTTGATTGAGCCTCATCTTCAAGTCTTGTATTTATCCTTTGGGATAGATACAGGATTTGAGGCATAGCGCGCTTTCATTTAAACTATAAAAATATGGGGTCAGTTTGATTTCATAATTTTCTTAAAACTTAAACGTCCTTCTGAAGCGGGTGAAGGGATTTCAATTCTGGTGACCGACAGCTTCTTACAAGTAACTCCAACTAAAATAGCACCGACAATGATGAAGATTGATGTGTGTTGTGTTGCTTTCTTTTCCTTTCTTTTGTTTGAAATTTTGGACTTTGTTATGTTATTAAATGGTTGTACTTATTTGTAATGTGCTTGTATTTAATTTCTTATAATTTTTTGTTTTTGTTAAGCTCTTAGTACTTTTTATTTTTCTGCTCCAAATTAAATGCTTGAGTAGTGTTTCTTTTATGTTTTTATGCATGTTCATCTTATATTTATCACTAATTAGTACTTATTTTTTCTACTTGTATCTGCATTAGTTTCCCTATTTTTAAAATTTAAAAAAAATTTATCTTCCTTCATGAACTTTTGTGTTTTAAATTAGTTTAAAAATTAAATTTTGGGGGAGGGGAGAAATTTCTTTTTAAACTAAACATTATTTTTTCCCCCAGGAATTGTATTTTTTTAAATTTATTTTTAACATAACCTGTGGTAGGTAGAGATAGCTTTAGAAACTATATTTTTGATTTTATGAAAGTAAAAGTTTTTAATAATAAAGGTTAATTCTAGAATTAAGATTTTTTGTATGAAGGATTTGAAGTTATGCTTTTGCTATTTAAAGTAAAGAAAGTTGTATTTTTGGAAATTTTAACGATCTTAGATTTATACTTGGAAAGAAAGAATTGAGAGTTTATGAAAAATCTTAAGCTATACATATGTGTTTAAGTAAAAAATTGTGAGATGTTTTAAACTTTAGGAATAGGATAGTGGAGTTCAAAATCATTAAAGGCTATCCATCTACAACAATCCTCACATGACATATAAGCAAAAAAAGAGAAAAAGAAAGGATTGAAAATGATCCTAAGAGAAAAAGAAAAAGAAAAATAAAAAGAAAAATATATGTGAGGAAACGCTTGAGGAGATGCTTGATCCAAAATTGGCTCTACTTGAATCATCTTAAAGAAAGAAACTTAGTTACATTTCTAACTTGACTTAGAAGTATTAGCACATTTACTAATAAAGTTGATGCAACAAAAATATATGCCTTTTTAGACCTATATTCTAATTTTTTGTGATATTCCACTTTAAAGGAAGGTATTTTTTATGTTTTGTTATAGGTTGATGTTTTTAGCACTTGAAGCAAAAGAAAGCAAAAATGATGAAATTTAGAGTCAAAATGGTGTCTTGGAAAAAATACTCAGCTCCGATAGTGCCAGCATGAACCAGGAGTCCAGAACATCATGGGCGCCGACGACGCCATACTGGGTGTTGATGGCACCAGACTGGGTGCTGACAATGCCATTTGACAGAGATCAAAAGATTTAATTCAGCCACTGGCGCCAATGTCGGTGTTGGGCAAAATTCTAGAAGGTTCGATGAATTTTGACTCTTTTTAAAGAGTTATTGAACATACCTCTTAAAAAACCAACATTATGCTTTATATAAAGCGAAAATTGATTAGAAAAATGGGGGGCTAGTGTGTAATTGTGTTTACTTGAGTGTTTAATTGTTTAGTGTGGTGAGTCTAAGTGAGATTTTCTCCGAAGAGTTGTTAAGAGAGGGAGAGAAGTGAGAGATTTTTTCTTCCATGCATCTTTAAAGAGAAAATCAAGAGTCTTGTAAAGAGAGAAAGAGTCCAAGAGAGGCTATAAAGGATTTGCTTTGAGAAAGAGTTACAGATAAATGGGGTTTTTATATTATTATTTTATGAACTTTCTTTTAATTATTAAATTCATATTTTATTGTATCTTTCTTATGAGGTCTGAGTAGTTTTATTTTTCTTTCTCCCTACTCTGAGGTATAGTGAAATGAAGAGATAATTTGGATGTGCTAATTTTAAAATATAAAATAAACTGTGATGATTTTTCACTCAGTTTTTAATTTAATTTTTTGATTTGGCCAATTGAAATGTTAACATCTGTTGTGAAACCTACTATCCAGGAAATGGGGTATGAGTTTTACAACAAAGTAAGAATCACATTCAATTTCATGAAGGAGTGTTTCATTCATGGAATTGGGTGCAAATAAATAGGGAAATATATATTATTGGGTGAAGAATTGGAGATTTTAGGGTGACAGACTAAAATCCTCATATTGGCCTTAGTGTTTAAGAACTAAAGCAAGAGTTAGCCTTCAAGGGAAGGGAAGTGGGAGCTCTGGAGTGAGAGCCAGTATCCTCCCAGCCTAACCATGGATTTAGAGACTAAACTAAGTTTAGCCAACGATTCTCTATAACACTTGACTAAGGGTAGAGAAATAAAAATTTTCCTATTTGGCACAATACAAATTCAAACCATTTATCTCTCTCATTTAACCAAAAACTGATTGTAGTGGGAAAGATACTTTCTTATATTTGACAACTTCAACAGAGAAACATAGTTTGGTAGTTATAGTTTAACTTTACTTTACAGCCTTGTAAGTAGTTGATAATTCAGTTCTGATAGCACCTTAAACATTTGCAATTAGTGTAGTAGACTTTCTTTATTTTTGTGAATTTTCTAGATTAAATTATTTTTTTGAATTTAAACCTTCCTCGTGGGATCGATATTTGGGGTTTAAACAGAAAGTCATGTATTACTTAATAACGATACGTATACTTGCGTAGAATCCCAAAAGAAATTGCTTCAATTTCTTATTTATAAATATCGAATCAAGTTTTTTTGGCATTGATGCAAAGCTGAGTCAACTTTATTAATTTTATACAACTATAATTTTTTGGGTCAAGTTTTTAGCACCATTGTCGGGGAAGGTAAAGGTAAATTAAATAGATTTGGTAAATTAGGAAATTTAGTGATAAATATAAAATATAAAATATTAAAAAAATTTAAAAATCAAAAATCATAACAAAAATTCATTTAAGAGTATATTTAAGAAAATATTCTTTGCTTATTATATTTGTTTATGTGTAGTATTGGATCTGAAGATTTATTACCTTACGATTAAAAATTAGAACGTACTATTAGAAAAATTCGAAAACAACAAAAAAAAATTAGAAATTTAAATAAAATGGCAAATAACTTAAATATTCCAATAAATGAAAATCGATAAAGATCTTTAAAAAATTATACTAATCCTATATTAGATGAACTTCACTTGACTATTCAAAATCCTGATATTGCTGCTAATTCATTTAAGCTTAAACCTGTTATTATCCAAATGGTATAAAATAATCAGTTTGAAGGAACACATACTGAAGATCCTAACTTATATCTTGCTAGTTTTCTTGAAATTTGTGCTACTTTTAAATATGATAGAGTGTCTATTTTAGCATCGTAAATTGCAGCTATATCAAAGAAGATTGATCAAATTAGAGTGAACTATTCTCAAATACCACCAGTGTTACAGGAAAATTCCTTAGGACAAATAATTGATACTCAATTATCTTATGAAACTATTAATGCTATAAATAATAGAAATAATAATCCCTATTCTAATTATTATAATCCTAGATGGAAAAATCACCCTAATTTTAGTTGAAATAATTATAACAATTTGGTGAACCCCTCAGAAAATTCAAATAACCAAGGGAATCCTAACTATAGACCTTATTATCCTCTTGGATTTAACAATAACTCACAAGTTAAGGAGAAGAAGTTGACTATGGAAGAAGTAATTTTGAACATGGGAAATCATATACAAAATCAAGGGGTTTCAATTATGAATATTGAAAATCAATTAGGACATATTGTTATTGTACTTAGTAACAGACCTTCGAGAATTCTTCCTAATACTGTTGAAGTTAATCCAAAAGATTATATCAAGGAGCAAATTAAAGCTATTCAATTACAAAGTGGAAAAGAAGTGGAAACAAGAATCCAAAGAGAAAATGAAGTTGAGGAGGAGAAGGTAGAAATTGAAAGCGACAATGACGAAAATAAACAAATGCAAATTTCTTTAGAGAAACTGCCACCTTTGTTTTCTCTACGACTAAAGAAGAAGAATAAAGATAAACAATTTACAAAATTTTTAGAAATCCTAAATAAGTTAACGATAAATATTCCTTTCATTGAAGCTATGGAATAAATGTCAAGTTAAGTGAAACTTATGAAGGATATATTAAAAAAGAAAAGGAAGTTTGTAGATCATAAGACCGTTGTACTCAGTGAAGAGTGTAACACAATTATTCAGAATAAGCTTCCTTAAAAGTTAAAAGATCCTTGTAGTTACCTTGTGCTATTGGTTAAAAGTTTTTTGGAAAAGCCTTATGTCATCTAGGAGCTAATATTAATATAATGCCTCTATCAATTTTTAAACATTTAGATTTAGGAGAGTTTCTCCTACTACTATAAATCTTCAGTTAGTTGATCAATCAATAACTTATCCTAAAGGAGCTATAGAAGATGTATTAGTGAAAGTGGATAAATTTATTTTTCCTATAGTCTTTATTGTATTAGATATGGAGGAAGATAAAGAGATTTCTATTATTTTGGGGAGACCGTTTCTTGCAACAGGGAGTTTTGAGGAGACCATTTCTTGCAACAGGGAGAGCTGTGATAGATGTGCAAAAAAGAGAATTAATAATGAGAGTCAATGATCATGAAGTAACATTTAATATAGCAAAAGCTATGAAATATCCTGCGATAGAAAAATATAATGAATGTTTTATAATGGAAGTTACTAAATATCTAAGTAATGAGTGATTTCATGGAATGATTGAAGAAAAATTAAGGCAAGAAGGGTATTTTGAGAATGAGAATAAAATAAAAAAAGAGAATTTAAATTATGTTCAAGACAAATTTGAAATTGTAGACCTTTTGGAGAATGATAATAAAAATTTTATTCCTTCAAGTATTAAACCACCTGAACTTGAACTGAAAGTATTACCTACCCATTAAAAATACGTGTTTTTAGGAGATTCATTTACATTGTTTATTATTATATCTTTTGATTTAACTGAAATTCAAGAGCAAAATTTAGTAGAAATGTTGAAAAGATATAATAAGGCTTTTGGATGGACTTTAGCAGCTATTAAAGGAATCAATCCTTGAATTTGTATGCACTGAATTCTATTAGATGAAAAATACAAACCTAAAGCTGATTTTTAGAGGAGATTAAACCCAACAATGAAAGAAGTTGTTAAGAAAGAAATCTTAAACTGGTTAGATGCTAGAATTATATATCCTATTTCTGATAAAGCTTGGGTAAGTCTGATTCACTGTGTTCCAAACAAAGGAGGAGTGGCGGTTGAAGTAAATGAGAAAAACAAATTAATCCCAATAAGACAAGTTACCTGCTGAAGAATTTGTATAGACTATAAAAAATTAAATATGACCACCAGCAAAGATCATTTTCCTCTACCATTTTTGGACCAAATGTTGGATATATTGGCTGGAAAAAATATTACTGTCTTTTAGATGGATATATCAGGTATCACCAAATTTTGATTGCTCCTAAGGATCAAGAGAAAACAACATTTACAAGCTCTTATGGAACATTTGTTTTTTGTAGAATGTCATTTGGACAATGTAACACACTTGCCACATTTCAAAGATGAATGATGTCAATCTTTAGTAATTTAATTGAACATGGAATGGAAGTATTTATGGATGATTTTTTTGTATTCAAAACGTCATTTGAATTATGTTTAAATAATTTAGAAAAAGTTCCGGAACTATATGAAAAAATCAACTTAGTGCTAAATTGAGAAAAATGTCAATTTATGGTTGAAGGATGAATTGTACTTGGGCATAAAATTTTTGAAAATGAAATGGAAGTATATCCAGGAAAAATTTAAGTTATTGCAAAATTACTCTCTCTTTATACTGTTAGACAGATAAGAATTTTTCTAGGACATGCTAGTTTCTACAGGTGTTATATATAATTTTTTTTTAAAAATTACTGAGCTATTATGCCAACTTTTAGAAAAGAATACGAAATTAAATTTTAATGAGGAATGCATAAAAGCATTTGGACTATTGAAAGAAAAACTAATTACTACTCCTATAATAATTCCACCTGATTGGGAGAAACTATTTGAAATAATGTGTGATGCTAGTGATCATGCTATTGGTGTTATTTTAGGAGAAATGTATAATAAAGTTTTTAAAGCCATATATTCAGCTAGTAGAACTCTAAATGAAGCTCATATTAATTACACCACTACTGAAAGAGAGTTATTAGCTATTGTCTATGCTTTTGATAAATTTAGACCATACGT
Organism: Phalaenopsis aphrodite; assembly: GCA_003013225.1. NCBI lineage: Eukaryota > Viridiplantae > Streptophyta > Magnoliopsida > Asparagales > Orchidaceae > Phalaenopsis > Phalaenopsis aphrodite. The sequence continues at coordinate 40,952 of NEWO01000919.1, forward strand.
AATTGGAGCTAAATGTATAGTGCATACAGACCATTTTGCTATCAAATATTTGATGCAAAAGCAAGATGCTAAACCAAGATTACTTAGATGGGTACTTCTGCTGCAAGAGTTTGATTTTGGGCCAGTAGATAGAAAGGAAAATGATAATCAAATAGCTGATCATTTGTCTATACTAGAACAAGAAAGATTAACTGATTTTGCAAATGAAATTTTGGAAACTTTCCGTGATGAACAATTATATAGTATTGATATAAGTAATATATTGTGGTATATCGATATAGTAAATTATATTGTGAGGGATATTCTACCATCAGATGTAAAGAATCAACAATTAAACAAAATTTATTCATGATTCAAAATTCTATTTTTGGGATGAACCACATTTATATAAACAGTGCAAATTTTTTATCATTAGAAGGTGTGTGCCTTATGAAGAAACTAAACAAATAATTAAACAATTTCATGAATCTGAATTTGGAGGATATTTTTGAACTAGTAGAACTGCACATAAAATTTTGCAAGCTGGATTTTATTAACCTACTCTTTTTAGATATGTTAATGAATATACTAAAACATACAATAGATGTCAGGGAGTATGAAATATTTCTAGAAGAAATGAAACGCCTCTGAATTACACATTAAAAGTTCAAATTTTTTATGTGTGGGGATTTGATTTTATAGGACCATTTATGCCTTCATTTGGAAGTTTGTATATATTGCTTGCTTTTGATTATATGTCCAAATGTATAAAGGCTATTGATGTACCTAAATGTGATGCTCGGAGTGTTTCTAAATTTTTAAATAAAAATATTTTAACAAAATATGGAAGGCTGAGAGTGGTTATTACGGATGGAGGATCCCATTTTAGGAATAAGACAATCGAGAAATTGGTTAGAAAATATAATATTATGCATAGATTCTCTATTGCATATCATCCCCAAACTAGCAATCTAGCAGAAATATCAAATCATGAAATAAAGTGAATCATAGAAAAAGTTATAAATCCTTATATATTGGAATGGTTTGCTAGATTAGATACTGCACTATGGGCATACAGAACTACCTATATTACTTCTATTGGAATGTCCCCATATAGAATTATTTTTGGTAAAACATGTCACTTACCAGTAGAATTATAACATAAGGAATTTTGGGCAATTAAAGAATTTAATTTTAATCTAATGGATGTTGGTGAGAAAATATTATTGCAACTCAATGAACTTGTGGAGATTAGAAATGAAGCATATGATAATGCAAAAATCTATAAAGAGAAAATGAAAATATAGCATGATCGAAAGATTATAAAAAATAAAATTTAAACATGTGCAAGTGGTTCTATTATATAATCCTGGATTGAGATTATTTACAGGAAAACTAAAATTTAGATGGATAGGACCATCCAATGTGATCAAAGTCTATCAATATGGAACTGTAGTTATTAAAGATCCTAAAACTAGAAAGATATTTAAAGTTAATGGGCATCGATTGAAACAATATTATGAAAGGCACATGCCACAGTTTAAAGAAATTTTGATGTTGAGTCATCCTGATTAAACATTGATATGTCGGGCTGAGGAAGTTAAACCAAGCAGTTTGTGGGAGGCAACCCATATATATATATATATATATATATATATATATATATATATATATATATATATATATATATATATATATATATATAT
>NEWO01000919.1:52904-105611 GCA_003013225.1 Phalaenopsis aphrodite
AAAAATTTTCAAAAATAACTAAGCCATTATGCCAACTTTTAGAAAAAGATACAAATTTGATTTTAATGAGAAATGCATAAAAGCATTTGAATTATTGAAAGAAAAAATTTATCACTACACTTATAATAGTTCCACCTGACTAGGAAAAACCATTCAAAATAATGTGTGATGCTAGTGATTATGCTATTGGGGTTGTTTTAGGACAATCACAACAAGGTTTTTAAAATAATATATTATGCTAGTGAAACTCTAATTGATGCTCAAATCAATTACACTACTACTGAAAGAGAGTTATTAGCTAGTGTTTATGCGTTTGATAAATTTAGACTTTACTTAATTGGAACTAAATGTATTGTGCATACAGATCATTCTGCTAATAAATACTTGATGCAAGAGAAAGATGCTAAACCAAGATTAATTAGATGGATACTTCTTTTGCAAGAGTTTGATTTTATCATAGTTGATAGAAAGGGAAATCATAATCAAATAGCTGATAATTTGCCTAGACTATAAAGAGAAATATTAATTAATTTTGCAAATGAAATTTTAAAAAATTTCCCAGAAAAACAATTATATAGTATTGATGAAATGAATGTACCATGGTATGCTAATATAGTAAATTATATTGTAAGTGATATTCTACCACCTCATATTAAAAATCAACAATTAAAGAAATTTATACCATATTTATATAAACAATGTAAAGATATAAGTATTAGAAGGTGTGTGCCTAATGAAGAAACTCAACAAATAATTCAAAGATGCCATAATTTTGAATTTTGAGAACATTTTGGAACAAATAGAACTGCATATAAAATTTTACAAACTGGATTTTATTGGCCTACTCTTTTTAGAGATGTTGATGAGTATATTAAAACATGTGATTGATGTCAGCGAGTAGGAAATATATCTAGAAGAAATGAAATGCCTCTAAATTACACATTAGAAGTTGAAATTTTTGATATGTGGGGATTCGATTTTATGGGACCATTTATGCCTTCATTTGGAAATTTTAATATATATATTACTTGTTGATTATATATCCAAATGAATTAAAGCAATTGTTGTACCTAAATGGGATACTCAGAGTGTTTTTAAATTTTTAATTAAAAATATTTTTACAAGATATGGAATTTCAAGAGTAATTATTACAGATGGAGGATCTCATTTTAGGAATAAGAGAATCAAAAAGTTGATTAAGAAATATGATATTAATATATTCTCTACTACTTATCATCCTCAAACTAGCGATCTAGCAGAGATATCAAATCATAAAATAAAGCGAATTCTAGAAAAGGTTGTAAATCCTTATAAATTGGATTGGTCTACTAGATTAGATACTGCATTATAGGTATACAAAACTGCTTATAAGACTCCTATAGGTATGTCCCCATATCGACTTATTTTTAGAAAAAACATGTTATTTACCACTAGAATTGGAGCATAAAGCATTTTGGGCTATTAAAGAATTTAATTTTAATTTAGATGATGCTAGTGAGAAAAGATTATTGCAACTCAATGAACTTGAGGAGATTAGAGATGAAGCATATGATAATGCAAAAAACTATAAAAGAAAATGAAAATATAGCATGATCAGAAGATTATTAAAAAGAATTTTGAACCTGGATAAGAAGTTTTATTATATAATACAAGATTGACATTATTTTCAGGAAAATTGAAATCCAAATGGTTAGGATCATTTAAAGTGATTAAAGTCAATCTTTATGGAGCTATTGTTATTAAAGATCCTAACACTGGAAAGATATTTAAAGTTAATAGGCATCGATTGAAACCTTATTATGAAGGGCACATACCACAATTTAAAGAAGTTTTAATGTTAAGTCAACCCAAATAAACAAATGATACGTCGAGCTGACGATGTTAAACCAAGCATTTAGTAGGAGGCAACCCATATATCTATGTATTACTATTTTTTATAAGTATTTTATGTATTAGGAGATAATAATCCTACACAATTTTATATATAAAAAATTAAGACAAATATTGGTATTGGAGGAAAATTTGGAATCGAATTGAACCAAAAAAAAAAGAAAAGATGCAAATTTTGGCCTCTAGCGTCAACGGCGCCAGAATGGGCGCCGACGGTGCCCACTAGACTGGCCATGGCACCGACAGTGCCATCGGGAGTGTTGACGGTGTCCCGAGCAGTTTTGTGTGGTTTTGATGTTTTTGGCAGATTTTGGCGGGATTTCGCTCCTTAATAAACACCAAGAGGTTCTTTTAAAGTCTTAAAAACTATCTTATACGACCAGAAACTTCCTATTTTTGAATTACATGGCTTCCAGTTCCAGAAATACTTTCAGGTATGGAGTTTTCAATAGAAGAAAGTTTATCAGTTTTGACGCGCAGAGATTATACGACAAAGTCATTACAAAGAAGAGGCTTATCAACGAGAGAGGCTCTGCCAATCATGGATTGATTAAATCCAAGTTCTTTTATTGATAAAATCATTATAAAAAGACGATGAGAAGTTATGTACTACACTACCGCTGCAGTTGTTGTACTAGTGGTGAAAGAATTCTATGCCAACTTACATGGAATTACCCAAAGATTTGTCATCATATGAGGTAAGGTTGTACCATTTACTCCAGTGTGAATTAATGAGTTGTATTTGATAGAAAAAATTCCAATCTGTCATTATACAAATTTTATCCTAAAGAGAGATTTGATGCAAGATGTCTATAATTTTCTGACGGATGAAAGTGATATTTAGAAAATGTGAGATGAAGTATATGTTAGTTTCTCTGCTTAATTGCTTAATCCAATATCAAAATAGTGGCATTTCTTCATTTCAGCAAAATTACTCCCTAATATGAAGATTAGTAGGGTCACCAAAGAAAGTGCTATTTTAAACTATTACATTCAAATGGAAAAGCCCATTGATGTAGGATCTATCATTTTTAAATCTATTATGGGTATTATCATGAATGGGACATTATATGGATTTGAGTATCCTTCCACAATTTTCCAACTTTGCAGTTAATCTCAAGTTCCATATGAAAGTTGGGAAAAAGTTTTATTACCTTGGGAGCCCAAGATTCCTATTGATGATAATTATATTGGGAATGGAAATGAAGCATGGTTGACCCCACTTTTAGTTGAGGTTTAGTTCTTCCTCTTTAGTAGCCTAAGGTCTAGCCATAAGTCTTTCCTATTGACTATTCTTATAAAACTAGACAAAGAACCCTCACCATTAAAAATTCCAAACCCTTCTCTACTCAACTTGAAGTTCCACATATTGGTCCTAACCTCTAGCACTTAGTAGGTGGGGTCATTATGGGGAAACTCAAGATGAGTCACCCTTAGGACTGTTGGACCTTAGAGTTGACCCTGGGTGGTTGTCTAAGTCTTAAGGAACATACTTGCAGTCACAATCACTCATTATCCTAAACTTAAATTTCCTAGCTTTAGTCCCTTGATACTTTTAGGAAACTCATGTAGGTGGTCCCCTAAACCCACTAGCCCCATGCTAGAGTTTGGCTAAGATCACTACATAGAGAACCCAAAATGGGGTTTCCATCAGTCCATGGCTTATTGATGGTGCTTGGCACTCTAACTCTACCAAGATACCCCTAAATTACCCCCAATTGGTCCTTTTGCCCTTAAATTCCCCCAAATTACCTCGATACCTTTGGGACCCCAATTTTGGCCAAAATTCCCAAATCTACCCAAAATACCCAACTTGGTTCAAAAATCATTTCAAACACCTTTAAAACACCCAAACTACCCAAAATCACCCAAATTTGCCAAATTACCAAAATACCCCTCCTTACCCAAAAATTCCAAAAATTCCAAAAAAAATTCCAAAAATTCCCCAACCCCCCCAAATGTTCCAAATTTCATTTTTCTCAACTATCACATGATCCAATTTGGTCATTTTTGATCAAAACCCCCAAATTGCCCTTTAAAGGCCCATATTTTCCCCAAATCACTCTAAATGTTTATCAAAATGGTCTCAATTTACCCCAATTTCAATTATAAACTCAAATCCACTCTTGATGTGACCAACCTAGACAAAATACAAGCTCAATTAGTCCATCATTTGAACCCAATTTTGACTTAGATCAAAACACAAATTTTGGCCCCATGACTTGGTTCCACCAAATTGAACCCATGGCCTACTCCATTTGCCACAATTTGTGTTGAAAAACCTTAATAACATCCCCATACATCAAAATTTACCTTCAATTGGCCTTTGTGAGGCATAAATTTTATTTGATTTCAACCTAAGTCCAAAAAGCCCTAAATTTGCCCCAAAATGGGCATGTCGCAAATTCTCACCAAATTGATGGTCTTAGCCCCAAAATTTCCACTCCATCCCTTCATGAAAATTTTTCAAAGCATCTCCATTGATCATTTGAACCATTAAATTTGGACTTAGCCCAAGGCTAGTCCAACCTAGACCCATGTCTAGCCCAACATGCCCAAATTGACCAAATTTTAAAAATCCTTCAAATTCACTCACAAATTGAACTCAAAATCACTTCAACCCTTCACCAAAAATCTTCATAAAAATCATCTACACAATGTTGATCAATTAATTGGGTCAATTGTATTGGCTAGCCTAGCCCCCAAGCTTTGATCACTTGAACCCACATTGAACCCATGCAGTAAAGATGACCTAACTACCCCAAAGTCGCCAAATTAATGACTCCAAAGCCATTAGTTGGACCCAAATGACCAGCCTAAACCTCTTAAAATCACCTAAACTAATCCATGGACCAAATGTCGCCTAAATTAAGGGATTTCATGCCATATTTGCTTAAACTTAGGATATTTTTTGCCAAAACAAAGCCTAAACACATTATGTTTTTGTGACATATTCCCCTAGCTCACCTGGCCTCCCTAGCAAACTCCTCTGGCCGGCTGGCCAGCCTAGTGGCTGGAAAATGACCAAATTGAGAGCCACCCCCATGGGATTAAACCCAATTCCAACCTAGAGGCCACATCATTCAAATTTAAGCTTAGAGCCTCTCTGCCCTCCACCTAGGCAGCACATTTCACCCCATAATTGGCAATGGAAGTAAGCATAAGGCTATTTTTATAAAATGCTACCCTCCATGGCCATGGAGGGAGAGCTGAAAATTCTTCTAAGAGACTTCCCCAAATTGATCCCAAAGGCTCTTTGAGACCTCCTCAGTGCAACCCAACCACCACATTGCCCTAAATCCCCTTGTCGGAGCGTAATTTTTTAGCTCAAAACCTTGCCGGAGATAGGACAAAGCTCTCCACACCTCTAAACTCCACAAAACTCAAATTAAACTCACCCACACCTTCACCACATTGAGAGAAGCCAAAAGCCTATCAAATCCCCCTTCCGCAGAGCCCCCAGCATAGCTCTAGACCAACACCTGAAATTGGCTTTGATCGAATTTGGATCTAAACATTTCACAATAGCAAGAGGCTTAATCCCTAGTTTTTTGGGACCCACCCCAATAAATGTGTCGAGACTCTCTGATCGAAGCTTCCCTTCTAAGAGCTAAGGTATTGAACCTCTCCTCCTCCCGAGTCTATTTTGATTCTCCATTTAATTAGGCTTAATTTATATGCATGATTACCGTATGGATATGCTTGTCTCACTTAGACAAGTCCATAGGATCAAACGCGAGGTGATTTGGCTGAGCCTTGGTTGAGATCTTAAAGTTTTAGTGTGGATGGTCATGAGATCACTCTATCGGGGACGATGATGGGGAGTCGTCTAATCACGTGTGTTTCGGATGGACGGAGGGGATCGGGCTAGACAGCGTTTTTTTTACATGAACCGTGGGACGAGTCAGCGGCCACATGGATGGCGGTGTCCAACCAGATAGTGCCACGCGTGCTTTTGGAGTTAGCGCCGTGTGTTTAAATAGATAAATAGGGAATTTAAAAAATCAGAAAATGATCCCTAGCCTTAAAAATTAATATCTTGGTGTAGAAAAATCATAAAAATAAAATATAAATATCCACTTGCTCAGCAAAAAGAGAAGAATAATGTGGAAATGATTTGGAGTACATTTGATGTATATTTTATTTTTAATTAATTAAACACTGATTTGGATGTTTTGATTCTCCATGCATGTAGTAATATCACCATGGCTTGCAATTTTAGTTTGTTACCTTTGTCTTAAAAAACATTCCCTAATTTTTTCAAAATCATAGCAGGTCTCTAGACAGAGAATCATATTTTTTAAGTTTATGTACATTATTTGCTTAAATTAATCATGAAAATTAACATGTTTCTTAGAAAAATCCAAGAAAATTTTGGAAGGTTTATATGACTAGAGAGTCTTTCGAAACATTTCTCATGAGCTAAGTCATTCAAAATACACTCAATCTTTACAAACCTAAATCACTAAGATAATTAATTTTGAAAAATAAAAACAACAAAATGACTTGATTTTTTATCTCTGCTATTGTTTAGGATCCATAGAACTCACCATAAAAATTCCAAAGCATTTTGAGTTCATTTGGTAACTTAAGTTGATTTTTAAAGATAAATAATAGTTTTGGCACTAAAATGATTTTTAAAAATCAAAATATAACTTGAAAAATTATAAAACTAGGGTTTTTGAGTTCTCTGTGATTAGACGTATTTTTTAAAAATAAAATGGAGCTTAAAATAAAATCTTGATTTTTAACTTATTTTAAATATTTAAATAATTAAAAATCTATAAAAATCACAAAAATAATAAAATTCATAGAAATTTTTAAATTACTTTCTAATCACTTAGGAACAATTAGAATATTTTTACTGATTTTCTAAATAAAGATACTAAATTTTAAAACTTAAAAATAATTTTTAAAAGCTAAAAATGGGTATTCACTAAAAATAATTCTAGTAAATTAAACAAAACTCAAAAAAATATAAAATTTTATCCTTTGAGTTCTCTGACCTTGGGAAGACTTTTCAAAAAAATAAAACTTAATTTTCCCTATTAAAATTATTTTATATTTAATAAATACCCCTGAACTTAAAGTAATTCTTAAAATTCAATTAAAATTCAAAAAATTATGAAATTTGGTCCAAAGGCTTCTCTGGTCTAGGTCAACCTCCAATAAAAATTTCAAGGGATTAGGATTTACCTTAGTCAAGTTGGGAATTCTCTTTGAAAAATCCTATTTTTTTCATGAAAATAATTATATAAATTAAATTAAATTTTTAAAAAATCACATTTTCTCCTCTAATGTCTTAATTGACCCATGAATGAGGTAGGATAAAAATTTCAAACTCATTTGAATTGAATTTGACAAATTATGAAGTGTTAGAGCCTTAGGGGCAAATGTGTAAATTTGGAAATCTAGCCTTAATTAACATTCAGGCCTAATTTCAGAAAGGGAAATGGGAAATCTTTGATTCTAACTAACATATTTGGATGTTTGAAACACAAGAGATTAACTGGTAGAAACCAACCTCACTTGTCCTAATTAAAAAGGATAAATTTGCAATTTCCTTAAATTACATAAAATTGGGAGTCTAGTCGATTAAATGATCCTAGATTTAGGGGTATTATTTTGGGTGTTAATAACTCACTAATTTAATACCCTTATTTAATGAACAAAAAAATAAAAACACGAATCATCGCTATCACTTATAAGTCAATTTTATTTGCAATGACTAAGACACTCAACAAAATCTTAAGGGCTTAGTGGTGACTTAGGCTAATTCAAGTTTCATTTAAATAAGGATTAGAAAAGTAAACATCATTGAAAATTAAAACAACTTTCAAACACTACAAGCCCAAGTCAAAATTTGACTAAGTCTCCTAAACTTCTCTCTTTAAGGGTCTTCACTCACATAATTCTTAAATTTAATTACGAGTGATAGTTATATTATTCTTAGAGACAATTGAGATATCAATGCTCACTGAGCACTAAGGGTATTTACAGGATGAATTATTAAGCAACATAATAAGTTTAAAAGAACTTGGGATTTTCCACCAGGCAGCAAGAAAGTAAAACTGACCTGCTTCTTTCTCTAGATCTGTTGGATACCTTGAAGATCTACTAAACTTAATATGTTTTGCTTGACAAAATCATCCTTAATTAAACTCATAAGAACCCACCAAGATATGACCTAAGGTTAAGTAGGTCGTCAAAATTTTACTTCCCTGTTTCATATAAACTGCCTTAACATGGCTTTTAAGTTTCAGGTGGTGGAACTAGAAGACTCGTCAGATACGCTTTTACAGTTTTCAGCATCGTCTTTCTTATACTTTTATAGAATACGTTTATGCTTACACAAATTTGAATGTTAAACAATGATGTCACCATACATGAAAACTAAAACTAATATGATAGCCACAAAACCAAAATAAAAACTAAAACTAAAATCAACCAAGATAAAATTCACCGCCACAACATTTAAAATATAAAATAACTCAAAATTTAATCACAAACATTACACAAAACTACAATTGCAACTAAATTAAGATGTCTCTATTGGATGATCGGAAATTCCCTGGAGGAGGTAACCTACGGTTGCTAACAAGGCTTCCCACGGTCTAAATGAAATTATGAAACTCATTAAGTTGAGTTTAGTAAGTTCATTTAGACTAAGTGAATCCAATAAAAAATAGTGGTGTCGGAATGAGGGAACCATGGGATCCTAACCAGTGTCGCTCTAATCAAATTTAACATGCCCCCATAAAATTTAAAGAACTTCAACCATAGGGCTACCTCATTTGACATCATAACTTGACATACTAGAAAACTCAAACTCGTCGCGACAAGGAGCTTGGAGCTAGCATGGTGGGCAGCACGGTCATCTTCAACAGCAAAACCTATCCCCCAATTAAACCAATCTTCCTTCCTTATATATAAAAAACTGAGTCATATGACTTCGAGGTTGCTTGCTTATGCAACATAAATCCTCACCCTATCTTTAGGCCTTTTGTATAGTCCTGCTATACAATATAAGCCCTAACTCATCTTAGGATTCCAAGGTTGTCGTTTGTTACAACTTAAACCCTCACATCTTCCAGACTATTTGTGTGATAGTTTCACACGACTGTAAGCCCTAACTAATAAAATTGGTAGGATGAAACACCTAAATATTTCTCCTCAGAAATGAAGCCAAACATTAGGATAGCTTGGAAAGTCACCGGGGTTCTCCTCTGGATCCATGACATCCCCTAGTTTTTCCTTTTTTGGAATCTACAATAAAATGTTCCAAATTTAAACTTTGATTGTGTGTATAGTTTTGTGTCAGCGTTTAGTGTTGTGGCTTGATTTCGACGCTGATTTATAATTTAGTTTTCTTTATATGTGTGAAAGTGTGATTAAAAAAATGTATTTGTAAAAAGTGTATTTTCATATATAAAAGTTAGTTTGGTATTGTTTGTGACAATGTTTATTTGTGAATTATTTTTAAATGAAAATTAGTGTTGAAAAAGACAAAATAAACTTTGGAGTAAAATGAAAGAAAACTGAAATTTTAAAAAATCAAAAAATGAATCTTTAGGCCGTCAGCCCCGACGGCTCTGGCATGGAAGCTGACAGTGCCCTCGACCCGAGAACACCTTAAACCCCTTAAATTTTGTGATTTTTAATGTAAAACTCCATTTTTACCCTTTAGTCACCTTCAACCTCCAGTTTTTGCAACTAGGGATTGATTTTGCTCGTATTTGAGGCAATTTTAAGCAAAAGAAGATTGGATTTCATCTTTTCTAGGTAAGCGCTACACTTCAAATTAATTTTTTTTAGTTTCACAAAGGATTTATCTCACATTATCGAGATTCAAAAATTTTGGAATTTTTTTAGAGATTTTGAGAAAATCCTTTGGTGAAGAACTCTTACTTAGTAGATTTAAGTTTTAAGTGTTTTACATTGTGATTTTTGGAATTTTAGGATTTTTATCAAATTTTCTTAGATTTCGCATAGCACCCAAGAACGAGCAAAGGAAAAAAATAAAATTAGATTATGATGAACAAAAATTTGTCAGCTTCAGGGCAAATGTTCGATTCAATAGTCTACTTAAGAATAAAAAGTTATTCTGGATCATGGATTTAAAAATCTCGGAGGAGAAGTTGAGCAATTAATCAATGCTCGGCAGTGTGAAAATTTTTGTTATGTTACTACCAATGCGATTATTGGTGTAGTGATGGAATTCTATGCCAACTTTACGGAGGCTTCTAACGACTTTGTTTTTGTTCGTGGGAAAATGTTGGAGTTTACTCCAAGAAAAATTAATGAGTTTTATCAGTTAGAAGATGTGTACAGTTGCCAATGTATATCATTTTTTGCTATGAATGAGACCTTGGATGAGGTTATTTCTTTTCTTACTGATGGAAGAGGAACCTGGAAAGTGAAGAATGGTGTTAAGGTAAACTTTCCTCATTCTAAGCTAAATGTAGTATGTATGGCCTGACACTACTTTATTTCTAGAAGAATGATACTAACAAATCATCATAGTGAGGTTACCAAGGATAAAGCCATCTTGAACTTCTGTATTCAGAAGATGCAATGGGTAAATGTAGGCTCTATTATTTTTAGAAACACTCGATCTATTGCTTCGGGAGATACCACTGGTGGTTTGGACCCTGCACTTATCTTCACACTTTGTGAGCAGGTAGGAGTTAACTTTAGAATTACTAAGGAGAGGATCAAGCCTCTAAAACATATTGGGCCTGCTAACATAAAGACATATGAATCTCATGTTGAATGGAGATCTAGAAGTAGGACCAGAGATATTCCTTCTACTTTGAGGACCACTACTTCCAGTGACCCTACTCTTCGAGAACTGATGGAGCAGATGATGATCCAACAAGGAGATATCTTAAGAATGGATCATACAATGGAAAACATGGAGGCCAGAAATGCTCACACTGATGATTTGATAAGGCAAATATTTGAATATGGCGTTGTTTATGATGATGCGATGGTGAGATACATGAAGGGTGATCATTCAGTTCAGTTTCCTGCTCACCCTGTTTCACCCCATATCAGCGGCAAAATTTGGAAGTAGAAGAAGAAGATGATGATGATTGGTGATTTTTCTTTCTTTTTATGTTTGATTGTATGTTGTTATGTTGTTATTTGTTTTTGTTATATTTTTTAGACTGTTTGTTGTTAGATTGCGAGACTCTGTTTTATTTTAGATATTAAGTTGTGAACTCTAGAATTGTAAAATTATTTGTTATTTGAAAGTCAGTTTAGTTCTACTGTTAGTTGTTAGTATTTTGTTAAATGTATTCTATTTAACTCTTTCTAAACAGATTTTATATGTATTATGTGTTATTTAATGTTTTAAGTCTTGTAGCTTTTCATATTAGCACCTGCAATATTTCAGAATTAAGTTTCAAAATCAGAATCATCAACAGGTAAGTCTTTTCTTTATGTATTTAATGATTACTTTCACCATTTATTTTTTCAGTTCTTCATGCTAAATCTTTTAAAAATTTAAGTTTGGGGGGAAGAAAAATTCCTTTTTAAAGATAGAAACTTATATTTATTTGTCCTCACTTAGCTATATTTTCAAAAATTTTAAATTTAATATGACCATTGGTATTAGGGGATAACTTTAAATAGCTATATTTATGTTTCTAAATATATAGTAAACTTAATTAAAAATTTTTTATAATGAAGGTTAATTTTAGAGAGTAAGATATTTGGAAAGAATAAGACTATGTTTTTCTATTTTAAGTAAAGAAATTTGTATTTTTGAAGTATTGAAAATCATAAAGATTCATGTAAGAAGAAAATAACTATACTTTATGAAATCTTTAAGCTAATATAAATTTATTAAGTGAAGAAATGTGAAAAGTTTTTGACTTTAAGAAAATAATAGTGAAGTTCAAAATCATTAAAGGCTATCTAGATATAGTAATCCTTAAATAAGAAAAAGAAAAAAAAGAAAAGAAAAGAAAAGAAAAAGGATTGAAAATGATCTTAAAAAGAAAAGGAAAGAAAATAAAAAGATAATGTGGGAAGAAGCTTGAGAAGATGCCTAATTAAAAAATATCTTCACTTGAATCAACTTAAAGAAGAAAGCTTGGCTACATTTTCTAAACTTATATTTTAGTACTAACTTATTTAATAGTAAAGTTTCATGAAGCTCTTTTTTATATGAATACTCTAAGTGGCTTTAATATGACAATTTGCAATTTTTCATGAAAAGAATAGAGTATCAGAAATCTTAGACTTGATTGTTGGATATTCTTATACCTTTAGTATTAACTGGAGTTGTTTTGAATTTTTCTTAAGTTATACTATTATGTTTAGTGGACTAAAATATGGAAATCTAGAAGTTAAATTCTTTACCATAAGTCATATTTTTAGTAGTAAAGGAGCTGCTTGAGGACAAGTAACATGTAAGTTTGGGGGACCCCATTTTGATACACCAAAAATATATACATTTTTAGACTCATATTTTATACTCATTTTTTATGATATTGCACTTTAATGGAAGGTATTATTCATGTTTTCTTGCAGGTTGTTGAATTTTAGGACTTGGAGCAAAAAGTAACTAAAAATGATAAAATTTGGAGTCAAAATGAAGAAGTTGAAAATTTGTTCTGCACCAGACTAAGCATCGATGGTGTCGTTTGATAGAGAGCAGCGAATTAAATTACGGAACACTGGCGCAAACGGTGTCAGTGTCGGTTCAAACCCTGTTTCTAGAAGATTTGATGAATTTGGATGCTTTTTGAAGAGTTTTTGGATGCACCTATTGGAGAACCGACTCTATGCTCTATTTGGTGTTGAAATTAATCAGAAAATTGACTCCATTTTTGCCATTCCTCGCTTCAATTCACTCTCTTACACATCATATACTTTTTCATCTTCATTCTACCACCATTTTGGAGTCTATTAGTGATTTTTCTTTAAAAAATTAGATTTTTTGTGTTGAGATTAAGTGTGATTCTTCTCTAAGAGTGTTGGAGAAGGAGAAAAGTGAGAGATTTCTTCTTCCTACATTTCCTAAGAAAGGCTACATGGGATTTGCTTTGAGAAAGAGTTTCAGATAAGTGTTATTTGTTTATTAGTGTTGTATGAACTTTCTTTTATATATGAAATTTGTGTTTTGTTGTATTTTTCTCATGAAGTCTGAGTAGTTTTTTTTAATCTTTCTCTCTACTCTGAGAAATGGTGAAATGAAGAGATAATATGAATGTGCCAATTTTAAAATATAAAATAAATTGAGATAGTTTTTCAACTCTGAACTTAATTTACTTTTTGATCTGACCAATTGAATTGTTAAAATTTGTTTTGAAACATATAATCCGAGAAATGGAGTATGAGTTTTACAACAAGTGAGGATCATATTTGATTCCATGAAGGAGAATTTCATTCATGGAATTAAGTGCAAATAAATAGAGAAATATACATTGTTGGGTGTAGAATTGGAGAATTTAGGGTGACAGACTAAAATCCTCAATTTAGTTTTAGTGTTTAAAGAACTAAAGCGAGAGTTAGCCTTCAGGTGAAGGGAAGTGGGAGTTCTAGAGTGGGAGCCAGTGTCTTCCTAGCCTAGCTAGGGATTTAGGGACTAAACCTGGGATTAGCCAATGATTTTTTATAACACTGTATCAGGGTATAGAATTAAAATTGCTCCTATTTGGTACAATACATATTAAAATCATTTATCTCATCTCATTTTACCAAGAATCTCATTGTACTAAGAAAGATGATTTTCACATAAGAAATCTTCATCACATAAACATAGTTTAATAGTTTAGTAATTATTGTTTAAACTTTGCACTTCAGTTTTACTAGTAGTTACATAATTTAGTTTTGATACTATCTCAACATTCAAAATTAGTGACAGTAATTTCATTTTACTTTATGTAAATTTTCTAGTTAATTTCTCATTTCAAATTTAAACCTTCCCAGTGGGATCGATATTCAGGGCTTAAATAGAAAGTCCTTTATTCCTTTATTACTTGATAAAAATATGTATACATGTGTAGAATCCCAACATAAATTGCTTAAATTTCTTATTCACAAACTATTGCATCAAGCTCTTGGCACGTTGCATAGTGGAGTCAACTTTATATATTTCTCACAACTATATTCTCAGGATCAAAGGCTTGACTACATTTTCTAAACTTATATTTAAGTATTAGCATGTTTACCAATAAAGTTTTCATGAAGTTCTTTTTCACATAGATATTCTAAGTGAGTTTAATATGACAATTTACAATTTTCCTTGAAAAGAATATAAAATCAGAAATCTTATACTTGACAACTAGATATTCTTATACCTTTAGTATTAACTTGAGTTATTTTAATTTTTTTTTAAGTGATGCTATTATAATTAGTAGACCAAAATATGGAAATCTAGAAGTTAAATTTTTCACTATAAGTCATATTTTTATGTAGTAAAAGAGTTACTTGAGGAAAAGTAACATTTAACTTTGAGGGATTTTGATGCAGCAAAAATATATGCATTTTTAAACCTATATTTTAAACTAATTTTTGGTGATATTGTATTTTAAAGAAAGATATTTTTCATGTTTTGTAGCAGGTTGATGACTTTTAGTACTTGAAGAAAAAAGAAAGCAAAAAGGATGAAATTTGGAGTCAAAATAACGTTTTGGAAAAAATACTCAGCGCTGACGGCGACAGCAAGGACGTCGGCGGTACCAGCATGAACCATGAGTCCAGAGCATCGTGGGCACTGACAATGCCAATTGACAAAGATCAAAAAATTTATTTTGGCCACTTGCGCCAACGATGTCATTCGTCGGTGCAGACGAAGCCAATATCGGTTAACTATGTTAGCTAATGTTCTTTGCAAGCACCCTAAGGAGATAAAGAATAAGGTATTCTTTTATTTGTCACAATACATCAATTTTGTCTTAAATCATTTGAATCTTATATAGATTAAAATCTATTTGCAAGGGAAAATATTTTCCATAATATCTAAACTCGTTGTCTCATTTTGTTAAGTTAATACATTTAATTGTTACTTTCTTTATTAGCTCTTAACTAGTAAGTTTAATAAGTATATCATTTTAGACTTCCTTATCTTTTTAATTTACAATTTAAATAGACTTTTTGTAAGTTGATTTTAAGAGTTGCATCATTCCTCGCGGGATCAATACTGGTGTTTTAAGGAAAATTCTTTATTACTTGAAACAATACATATGCTTGTGTAGTACCTCTATTGTGTACATTTATTATATAATTTATAATTTATTACATTTGTTCACACTAACCGCTAGATATAATTTAAGACATATTTTCTGACATAATTAAGGAGATTAAAAATACAAATAATCGCGAGTTAGATCAAGCCTCACTATCAAGTAATGTGTCTATTCCTCAGGATAAAGACATGACTTATAGTGTTGTGCTTATTTATTTAAATTGTTGTTTGTATGAGATCAGTTAGGTCTTGTATTTTCAAAATTTAAAATACTACTTTTCCAAAATTATATATATATATATATATATATAAAGATAGTTTAAACCAATGACATTTTCCCATGTTGACGACTGACACAGTTGTGAAATACGATAATTTATTTTTGTTTGATTTTCTTTAATTACTTGTTCAATCAAATATTAATGTTTAGCTCTTTCTATGATAGTAACGTAATGGATAAGTCAAAAGAAGTTGGTTCATCAACTACGTGGGATAAGGAAGTTAAACTCATATTTCGTGACCTCTAACTTAAGAAGGTCAAATTGGGAAATAGACCTCCAACCTGTTTAACAAGGAAGGGTGACAAACTATTATGAAAAGGCTCAAGGTAATTATGGGAAGGAAATATAATAGGTTGCAACAGAAAAACAAGTAGGTTCATTTGAAAAAGGACTAGAAAATTTAGAAGAAATTGAAATAAGGATCCATGAGCTTGTGTTGGGATTCGATCAAATGAACTATTGATACTTTGGAGAAATGGTAGGCTCAGAGATTGGAGGTGAGAATAGATCAAACCCTCATATTATGACATTCTTTTCCTAAACTGTATGAACATATTCATGTCTCCTTATACTGAAGTTAGTGCTAGATGCCAAAAAATTCAAATTCAGTGGTATTGGATCTTATGTTTGGTGGGGTTGTGGAAATGAGGAATAATTCTTAGACCCCTAGTGGGCGAGAGTTTATCAACATACCTCAGAACTTGGATGTTGAGCAAAAAATTAGCTCCACTGAAGGCCCTAGCCCAAACTAAAATGAAGTAAAGTCCACTAGTAGGACAAAGCATCCAAGGGTGAAGAAAAAGAAAACTAGGGGGCTGCTTTCATTAGATGTCAAATATCACAGCTAGTGGCTTCATGCACCAATAAAGTTGAGAATTCAAAAGAGACCTCCATCCAACAAGTTATACAATTTCTAGAGGTCACTCTTGAAATTTATGAGGACATGTAATTATATTTGCTCTTCATGAAGTTGCTGGAGGACCCAAAGCGTAGAGCGTTCTTCATGATGATGACCCATGACAGTAGGGTCAATTATTTACATTATTTTTTGTGACTACAGGGACACTTGAATTTATTTAATTTTCTTTGTACTATTTGTGTTTATTCTCCAGTAGGTTTATCAGATATCTACTTTGAATGTTTTTTTTTCTTATAAAATTGTTAATGCTACTTTGGATGTTTGTTTTTGCATCATACACTTTGTAATTTGTTATTTGAGGTTTATTTAAGATGTTGTTTGGCTACAAAATGTTGTCATTATACCTAATTCAGTGATTCTCATATCTTACATGAATAGAGCACTTGTTTAGCATGGATTCACAAAGAGAGAGACTTAGTAAGAGGATTGTGGTTGTAGTATGTTTGATGTACAATTACTACAACTCATACATAGATCGATCTCCCTGCATGACAATATCATACATTGGTGATAAATGGATTGGAGAGCTACTTGAAGAACATCCTACAAGATTCAACAACATATTTTATATGACACAAGTCGTATTTATAGATATCCTAGATATATTAGATAGAAATCATGAATGCATGGCTCCTTCATGATGACATACAAATAGGTGTTAGCAATAACCCTCTACATTTTATCACATAATGAATCAATGAGATGAGTGATTCCAGTATTCATCAGAGAATAAACAAATAATTTTCAATGGCGTTGAATGTTCTTGTTAGTTTGTCATAAAAAATATCAAGTTAGAGGATCTTGCATTTTAGAGGACTCAAATAGAGAATGCAAATGACTGATATGCCTAAAAAAGGCTTAATTTTTCATATGCTTTTAATGCCTATATTTGATAATTTTCAATGATATTGCACTTTAAAGGAAGGTATTTTGTATATTTTTGGTTTTAGGGACAAGAAATGGAGTTTTGGAGAAAAAGAAGCAAAAATGGTGCAATTTGGAGAAAAAACGAGCAAGAAAGAAAATTCTGTCCTGGCACATTTTGATATCTTTCTACGCTTAATATTTTTTATACTTCTTGCGTATTTTTGAATAAAATTATACTTTAAAGGAAGGTTTTTTTTATTCTTATTTTGTAGTTCTATCTGTTAGGAATGCAACGCACCTGAAAGTTGGAAAAACGGAGCTAAAATGGAGTCAAACAAAGCAAAATGGCGGAGCTGCGCAGGGTGGGCACTGAAGGCTCCCAGACCGGCGCCGACGACACCTGAGTCCAGAGAAGCGACAGAAAGTGGCACCGAAGGTGACCAGACCAACGCTGACAGTGCCTGGGACAGTTATGAACCAATTTTTGGCTGATTTTGATGTTCTAGAAGGCTCTCAAGTGATTGAAACACCCCATGAAATGACTCAATGAATCTAGACACTTGAAGAAGGCTATTGAATGAAGAGACATGTCTTTTGGATGAATAGATTTGTCTCTTGAGAAAAAGAAGGGAATTTGTGTCTCTTTAAAAAATAAGGCTTGACGCCTCTCATAGTGTGTGTGAATAGAAAAACGTGGAGAATGTTTAGAAATCTTAGAATAGGAGTAGAAATGTAGATTTCTACCTTTTTGGAGAGATTGGTGAGGGGATTTTGAGAGAATCTGTAAGGGAATGTTCTAGCATTACATGGATCAACAAAAGACTTTGTGGGAGAGATTTTCATCTTTCTTTCAAGGGAAAAAAGCTAAGTATTGTGTTCTTCCTTATCTTATGATTTTGTAAACACTTATCTAGTAGATTTGAAAAAAAGAGATTTTCATCTTTCTTTCAGGGGAATAAAGCTAAGTATTGTGTTCTTCATTATCTTATGATTTTGTAAACACTTATCTAGTAGATTTGCGTTGATGTAATGAAGTTTTTTGTTGTGTTTTCTTCGTGCTTTGTGATGTGTTTCTCTTACTCTTTTTTCTTTTTTGGAAATAGTGGCATGAGAAGATTATGTCATTGTTTTCCTTTAACTTTTCTTTTGCAATAAGTAGGATTCATGTTTAGGATATTGGGATGCATGCTAGAAGAATTTTTAATAATAAATGTGATGATTTTTACTTGCACTTCATTTACATTACAATAAGGGCCCATTGTACTGTTAAAATTTGTTATAATTGTATTGAGACCCGAGAGGGCAGTGTAATTCTCAATAAAGTGGAACCACATTCAAATTCCATGGATGGTAAAGTTCATGGGGGTTGAGAGCAAATAAATCGGGAAATATATATATTGTTGGGCGTAGAATTAGAGATTTTAGGATGACAGACTAAAATCCCCAATTTGGTCTTAAAGTTTAAGAACTAAAGTGAGTGTTAGCCTTCAGGGGAAGAGAAGTGGGAGCTCTGGAGTGAGAGCCAGTATCCTCATATTTTTGTTTGTTCTTCTCACTTTTAATTTAAAAGGATTCGTTAGCTCGTCGGTCATCGTATACTCTCTTTATTCGAATAAATCTCCCTCCCGAATCAAATTAGTGATTCAAAGAGGAGAGGAATCAAATAAAAAGGGGCATACGACAAAGTGACAAACAAGAGAAAGCACAAAATGTGGAGAGCCTACGTGCGATAAATCTTGCAAGGATAGGTTAAGAGTGTTCACCAAAACAAGATCGAGTGAAAGCACTTTAAACTAATATCTGCAAAAGAATACCTACGTATAATACCCATAACTAGAGATTTAGGTGTAGGTGTCTGTTCTGGGGTCAAGTGCACTTCTAAGGGGACGTATCCCACTTGGTTAATTACATCTTAGGGGGTACCTAAGAATACTCTTGATAAAAGGGGTTTCACTTGTATTATCGTGAACCTGGGGCAATAGGTACTCAAATGAAGGATATTCTGTGTGGGAACGGTCTCAATGCTTCAAAGCTCGCGCTAAGTCATCAGGCAGAGAGTGAGTCTCTTATATCTAAAATGGGTAGTGAGTCATCGGCATGCGGTGCCCACAGAAAAACCTAAATCATTATGATGGGGATATCCCAACATGTCACATCCGAGCCAAAGAGCAGAGGATAAATCATCATATCCCAAATGGGCGGCAACTCACTGCATTGAGCCATCAAGATGATATCAACGAAGTTAAGGAGCAACAAGGCTCAAATAGGCTCAACAAGAGGAAGGTAGAGTGATCCTAAAAGGTAGAGGTAATGGAGTCGGGGTACCACAGACCTATCATCCACAACTACTAGGACCCTAAGTCTATCTGGTCATGAAGGTAGTCGACCCAACATGTTCTGAGATCCCTGGTCAGCAATCTGTGAATTACGTCTTCTACGGGAACCTCGGTAACCCTAAGGTCAAATGAAGGAAACTCTATCCTATGACTAAAAGCTGGAGTTCCAAGTGGCAGGACTTATACCCGCTGAAGTGTCGAAGATGCCTCAAGAAAGAAGGAGAAGTGGAGGTTCAGCTACAAAGCTGGAAATGCTTCCAATAAAAGGACTTATACTACGTCTGGGTTGGGGAGCCTTCTAACACCCTAGGCATACTAGACAACCACCTATGAAAAGGTATGATGGGCCAGTTAGGTTGAAGAAGCACAGGGGTTCCTCCTCGGGTCATGCAAATATGTGCAGTTATCTAGAGCAATCCTTAAATATTGTGGAGGCCCTATTAATATAAGCAGGAAAGTAAAAGCAAAATTTTTAAATCCTAAATATTTTAATACTAAATTTTAATTATCTTGAATATTTTATTTAGGATTTTTAAGTAGAAAAATTAGGATTGTAAGTCCTAAAGAGCCTATATCCATTGTGATCCCAGACAAATTACAGAAAGAAATAAGAAAAACACATACAAGTGCAGACATGCAGAATGATGCAAAAAATAAAGCAAGTTAAATCAAAATAATAAACAGGCCAGTGCTGCTAGGTCAGCAACATATCTCAGAAAGGAAAAAGGTAGTTGAACTCCGCATATACATGCCCGGTCATAATTCTATACATCAATATAAAATTTAGAATTAATATACGGAGCACGAGCATTGTTACTGGTCCCCTCCACGTGGTTCTAGAGCCAAATGCCTCGAAACTCGTGCCTGAATCTTATTTCTGCTACAGGACTCTCTTAGACTCAAAAAGTACATAGAGAAAAGAAAAAGACACAATCCTGCATGAAAACAAGTGTCAGCGAGAAAGCTCACATGCAAATAATGTATCATGAGCCATGCCTTAAAAGTGGGGGAGCTAAATACCACCTGCAAGCAAAAGGTCAGAAGTCATCACATGCTCCCCCATAACCGTATCCGTGTGTGTGCAAAAATAGGTATGGCTCCCTGCAGAAAAATGCCCTAACAAGCTACCACACATATGCAGCATGCAGTCACACCATAAGCATAATGCAAAATAAAGATACCTGGTTATGACAACCAATCCTGCAAAGAACAGTAGCCAGACATCAAAAAGACTACCTAGCACCCTAAATCATAGGCTAGTACACCATCTAACGAAAAGTGCATCAACCTAGTATCTAAGTGCGGGGTAAGTTTGGTATGGTATGAATTTGACAAGGTCGTCATACCAACCCCATCTTAAAGATCTGAAGAATCAGAAGAGTGTCACGATGAGTGGTGACACAAGTTAGATCTATTAGATCTTTAACATAGTCATACTCATATCAATTTCGATGACTTAAATCACATTGCTCACCGGGATCAACCCAGAAAGCAATGCTTGTTAAGGCATCACAACCGACACATGGTCACTCTCCTAACGAGCCTAGCTCGCTACCCATGCAAATATCTAAATGAAAATGCATACAGTCATGTGACAGAAGTGATGAGTGTACCGTGGGGCAGTAACTCAGAAAAAAAAGATGGGCATATCGTGAAGGCAGTGACCCAAAGATAGGTGTGCCGAGGCGGCAGTGACCCAAAAGGTGGGTGTGTCGTAGAGGCAGCAGTCTGAGAAAGGTGTTTCGAGGCGACAGGGACCAAAAGTGATGGGCGTGCCGTGGTGGCAGCGGCCCGAAGAAGTGCAACATAAGCAAATGATAATGATCATGCAATCTAACACATACCAGAGGTAACGTGCAAATAGGCAAGCATGCGGTATGATGCAAAAACAAACTAACATGCAAGTGATCAATCGATCAGATCGTGGTAGCTGGTTGAACCAAAGTGATTGGTCGACCGCGTCGGAGTAGTCGATCGAACCAAATTGAGATGCTCACTGAGCCGGAGCGACCTATTGGAGCGAAGTGAAATGCTCGCCAGACCAGGGTGGTCTGTCGGAGCGAAGTAAGGTGCTCACCAGGCTGGGGCGGCCGGTCGGAGCAAAGTGAAATGCTCACCTAGTCGGGGTGGCCGGTGGGAGCGAAGTGAAATGCAACATGCAATAAGCAAAAATGCAATATGCAGCAGACTAATATGCATGAAGCAAATTGGGCTCATGCTAACGACTTCACCTGAGAGACCTAAGGTTTATACCCTTGGATGTGTGACACCTCCACCTCTTGCTTTGATGAGCAAGTGTGGGGAGATTCACCCCGGATCTTCGAGGGGGAAACTCTCCACAACGTCATGAAATGGACTAGCTACAAAGCTTTTCTCATTTCGTGAACTCCTCTTGACTTTGCAAAACGAGCCAGCTACAAAGCTTATCTCGTTTTGTCAAGTCTGACCTCCCATAATCTTTAAGTAAAGCTGGGGAACTCAATGCAAGGGTAGTGAGGGACTCCAATCCATCATGACTTGTGCTAAGGCTCACAACAAAGGAGAGACACTCAGCTCTACAAAGGGTGTTGGCTACGCACGGAAAATCATTATGTAAAGGCTAGCTCTAGGAAATCTAATGATCCATCACACAAGCATGTTGTTGCGCCGACCCACACCGGCACACACACCCCGTGCGGGCAATCAAACCCACATGCCTAGACTCCATTATTTCTAAGGCTGGCTAGAAGGTAGCGAATCTCACCATTGTGACGGTTGCAGACACTTTTTCTATGCTTGCTCCAAGTTCGTCGGCGTCCGATCCATGCTCCAGTGTGCCTCATAGAACGTGCACAAGACAACAAAAATATAGGAGATTGTGAGAAACTAAAAAAATAATAATTTCAGCATATAAAAATACAACTAAAATATACATTCGAGAAGGGTCGCTCAATGGTGGTGAAAGAGGGGAAGTTTTCCTCACAAAAGAAAAGACATTTACACTTCCTCGAACAGCGGCAACGCTCGCTGTCCAGCGACATCAAAGTGCTCCAATGAAGTGTCCAGTCACTGGGAAGGTAGGACGACAATGTGGGGTATTTTAGCTCGTCAGCGGCACATAAGAAAATGCAAAGGGGAAGGGCTTAAGCTCAACCCTATTTTTTGCTTGCAAGGAATGGATGCCGGTTGTAGGAGGAGGTCTCACTGGTGAGGAACGCTGGTGAGGAGGAGGACACTTCAAGGTGCGCATGACCGAATGTGGTGCGGCTAAAGGAGGTGTTTCTGGGGCTCTGCGTGAGAGAGAGAGAGAGAGAGAGAGAGAGAGAGAGCTGGAGCTGGTGAGATTTGGATGCCAAAGTTGGAGGAGGCTTACTAGTGAATAGGGTTGGCGGCAAGCCTGACAGCGTGACTAACGACAAGGAGGGGTTTCAGATAGCTTTTTTTGCGAGAGCTGGAGGGGGCCTCGAGGCAGCAGGCGCTGGAGGCGGCGGCATCGGTTGGAGGTGGCGGCGTCGGTTGCCGGTAGGAGGGAGCTCCAGCAGCGAGAGGGAAACAGCGACGCGAGAGGTGAGCTCGGGCTGGGGGTTTGTGAACCGGAGATGGCGGCTAGTTCTGTTGCTAGGTTTTTGAGAGGAGGCAGAAGTTTTTCTCTTGTTTTTATATATATTATATTATATATTATATAATAACAATAATAATTATATTATTATAATTATCGTTCGCGTATTCTTCACCCGTACACGTCCTCGAGGTGAGGTAAATATTTTTCTTGGCTAAAATCGATGTTCCGGACGCTTTGGTGCAGTCCGTTTTACCATTCGGGGTCATCCGAACCACTTTTTTGACAATCGCGTCCAAAATGACAATTTGCACATTCTCACCCTGCTGGCAAAATTGTGGCATAATGAACATCCTCGCTAAGTTTAATCGACATGTCAAACTCACTCGCATGGTTTGTTTCATCGCCTGGGGTCATCTGAACAACTTACTCAAGTGATCAGGGCAATTCGAGCCAAATTCGCACGCGACGAGCCACATAATATTTTTTGGCCCGATCAGAGTCATCCGACATGCCAAATGCAGACCGGCCTTCACCTAAGCGAAAGTCATAGCATAGCAAAATGACCCTGGCTACGTGCCCCTCAACACATGCCGAAAGGTTTTGGGTGGTTATCTGCGGACAGGTTGTAAGCTATCTCGATTCATGCAGTTGGACACCCTACACTTGTGACATTAAAAATTGATGCCAACACCTCCCAGCCTAACCACGAATTTAGGGACTAAATCTAAGATTAGCCAATGATTTTCTATAACACTGAATCATGGCAGAGAATTAAAATTGCTTATATTTAGCACATACAATATTTAATGTATCTCATTCCTTTACATTATCCAATTCACTACACAAGAAGAGTAATTTTTAACATCTTAAAATTCTCCAAACTAACTCACCCAAAAAAGGTTATCTTTAGAATTAATATTTACATTTAGGAATAATTACTATCCTTACATTTAACATTTGCATTTAGAAGTAGTTGCTAGATAAAACACCATTTTAATCGACATTCCAAACTAAGGGCTAATAGTAGTATACTGGAATTTGACTAAGGACATCTTTCCTCGCTTCCTTGTGGGATCGATATTCGGGGCTTAATCAGAAAGTCCTATATTACTTAAAGAGATATGTGCACTTGCGTAGAACCCATAGTGTGTAAGCTATTTGCTATATTTTATAATATTTCAAATTTACATATTAGTTGCTAAATATAAATTATGTCATGTTTTTGTCCGTTCTTTGAAAACTAAATTACTACGTAATTACGAGTCATGTCAAGTTTTTAGCATCATCTCAAGGGAATTGAATTGACATAAAACACGCAGAAGAACAACACACACTAGGAGCACATCAATGACCCTGGGTATATATCATTTTTTAAGGTAAATCTTTTTACTCATTATATTCATAAGTCAAAATAAGTAGTGTAAATTATACAACCTTATTTAATTTGTTAGAATTGTCTTGAAGCGGTCGACGAAATATATGTGGATGCATGTGTATTCAGTAATGAAAATGTTGCATTCATTGGGCAATGTGAATCACCAATATAAAATATAATGATTGCATGTGTTTTCAACATGTGCTTTACTTTTGTTATGACAGGTTGAGAAGGTAGAGAACATGACAGTCAGATATTCACATTTGCCACAAGAAATAGAAAGCACAACCTCCCTCATCCACCACTAGATTTTTTTTTGCCATTAATCCTATTTAGATATTTTTTTAGGCAATTACTAATTATTGTATTTGTGACAGAGAAATATTATTTGGTCTATGTTGGATATCCCTTACAAAGGGAGTATCTAAAGTCTTTTCTATATATCAAATATTACATTACCAACTTTGAAAGATCCAGTAATATTGCTCGGGTCAAGAAAGAAATGTTTAACAAATGACAATCGTCTTTACATGATGTAGTTGAAAGAACATTAAAGTGTGGAAGAAAAAATGGGTCATACTACAACTTATGGTATCATAATGACTCTCCACAATTATATTTGACAGTATCATTCGCGCAGTGACATTGACTTCGGTAGAGCTGATGATCATCATTTATATGTCCCGTCTAAAAAAATTGAATGTCACATAGTACATTCTATATCATATGCAGAAGTAGAATCACATGAGGCTTGCGCCCAAGAAGACAAACGTGATGGGGAAATAAATGAATTGAGAGGGACGATTACAGACACCATCTTTGGATGTTGAATGGACCGTTTGAATTTTTTTTTCTTATTGCTACTTTATTTACGATGGATGGTGAAAACAATTATTGTTTGTTGTATCAATGTCCTATCAAATCATTTAAATTTTGAATCTCAGATTTATTTCTCGCTGCTTTGAATGTACTATTCCCCATTTGGATGGATGAAGAGGCAATCATAGACATAACATGGTATATAAATATTTATTGCATGTTTATTACTTTCTTTTTTTCTAGGTTAGTGGCGAGACATTCGATTGTATGGGTTCTTCTAGATGACCTATTTGTCCCTACTGGTTCTTGCCACAAGTGAAATCCCAATGAAAGCAACTAAGACCCTCTCATTTTTTCAGTGTCCTGATTTTTTGAGGCTCTTCTGGATGGCTTATTTTTTGGTGATATGCATATGAGACACATTAGTGTTTTGAAGACAACCAAAAACCCTTTTCCTTAAGGCCTACTTTCTTTTGGAAATGACAGATTTGTTGGTTTATGCTATATTCTTTGAGACCTTAGGGTTTAATAAAACTTACATTGTTAAATTATATTTTTTGCAATAATATTGCATCTAAGAATTTGTGCTTTGTTGTGTTAAACCTTCAGAAAAAATGAGTTTAAGGACTTCCGATACTTCTAGAGGATTGCACTACTACTACAAACTACCATGATATATGCTTACTTCGCGACAACATATCTACGTGAAACAATTTTAAATGTGTCCAAGGAGAAAACTAGAAAAATTGTGACTTCTTTAGGTAGATAGATAGGTTGGAGGAATCAACAACTAATACTGATCTGGCGTGAAGAGTTTCCCTGCAGGACGACTTGTCTCGTGAACAAAACCAATTGATTTAAAAAATAATATTATCATATTATTGATTGTTATTTTAGTAACAATTTTCTTAATTTTTATAGTCATGCTACTCACTGTTAAGTGAGGTGTCTATTTTTATTTTGTAATGCTGGAACTGGCTATTTGTTTTGAATTGTGGGATAAGCTAGTATGAACAGTTATGTTGCAAGCAATATTGCAATACATATGCATAATGATCATTTGTCCAAAAATAATTGATACACGATTGTTTTCGAACTATAAAAACTAAATAGACAACAAATTTATCCACAATAACTTCAGCATACCACAGCTACCATACAATAATTTATTAATAAACTACAGCTGCATCAAACAAACCCAGAGTCTTTGAAGTGGCTAAAGAAGTGCTAGTAGATAACCTTGGCTTACTCTTTTCTTTGGGTAAATCGTAAACCTAAGATAGAAAATACCGCTGGCGCATGGCCTTCACCAAAAGAGTTGATCAATCTCCAAAAGAGTTGATCAATCTGTTGCGAGGGAGGAAAGCCCCGGACGAAGATTTTACACCGAAAAACATTAGATTGTAACGCTATTGATTTTCAAAAAACACAGGCAGCGCAGAGGTATAACTTGCCCTTCAATGGATCTCTCTATGTTCTTTTCTTCTTCTTTTGCCGATTGGATTTTGAAAGCACCTCTTTTTTTCCTTTTTGCTCGAATTTGATGATCGAACTCCAAAATTTTCGATTAATAACATCTAATCCTCTTTTTTCGGTGCCTGCTCGAACCTAGAGTCCACTAACGGCTCATTTGACTCTTTCATACTACCCTAGGAACCTAAAGTTCGTTCACCGAAGAAAAAACCCCCCTTTAATCGTTGAGCAGATTCTTCGAGTACTAGAAAGTATCCTGCCTCTAATTTTCACAGATAACGTGGGCTGAGGAGCCCTGATTGCGAAATCTCCTGCTGAACTAAAGTCAAACTGTGTTTCCTTTCCCCATCATCTTAATTTCCTTCTTTTTTTTGCTTTGGAGAACTTGTCCCCGTCTTTTGTTTCTCTTATGGCATCGCCATCTAGCTCCAAATCCGAGACAGCTATAATCGAGCAAGTTATCACAGAATTTTTTGCCAAAAGCGTGCATATCATTCTCGAATCGAGGTCTCCATATGTTTCTTCCCGGAACTACAGTGCTGATCCTTTGATCTCATCCCCTTCTCCGCCCTCATCCTCGTCGAGCTTTAGACCAAGGGATAAATGGTTTAACTTGGCCCTGAGAGACTGCCCAGCTGCACTAGAGAATTTTGACCTATGGCGGCAGAGCAACCTTGAGCCAGTGGTTGTTGACGTAATCTTGAGAGATAGAAAATCAGTTCGGAATGTGAGTTTTCCTTCTCCAGCTGGGTTGCTTGTGCGGAACCTCTCTTCTAGTGGTGATGAGTTTGTCCGTGAAAATAGAAACGAAAAGGTTGTGGAGAGGTGGATTGTGCAGTATGACAGTCAAAGTAGCAGTTGGTTTACTAGGGAATCTTCTCATCAAGGAAGAAAGAAAGGTAGCCGGGCTGCCTCCCACCCATCTGAATTCCAGGTCATGTACAAGAAAGCTTACAGGAGAATCATAGTTCTACTCAGATCCGTGTATGCTGCTGTCAGGCTATTACCTACTTATAAGCTATTCAGAGATCTCAATGCCTCTAGTCAGATCCACCCACTGAGCCTTTCTCACAGGATTTTATCTGTTGTTCATCCTTTTAGTCGTGAGGAGGATGCTGAGATGAATCAGCTTGGTTTTGGGCCGCTTGACACTTTCTTTGGTAAGTTGTCCCTTTCTGTCACCTATTTGAAGAAAATTGAAGTTGTGAGCTCAGAGCCTTCTACTCCCATGTCTACTCAATTTATTATGGATTATGTTGGAAGCCCTCTGGCCGATCCACTGAAGAGGTTCCCGTCACTTCCTTATGCTGGTTCTGCGCCTTCATGTGTTTCATTAAGCAGAAGGCATAGTTGGAGTAATGATCATGGTGAAACTACTTCCTTTTCTCTTACTCCATCGCCTGCTTACTCAGATTCCCGAGCTCTGGATCGTAATTTGACCCCCCATCTCCCCTATCCTAATCATTTGCTCGATACTTCTTCATTGCCATGCTCTTTACCAAAAGGGTCATATGCAGCGTATACCAAAAATTTTGATGAGTACAAGCCATCACCACCATTTTCACCTTCGTCTTCTCCATCACCTCCATCCCATTTGTCCAAAGCTCTTATACGCTCAGAAAGTGCTCCAGTAAGTATCCCCTGGCCAGGGCAAAGGGGACGTGGTGGAGGCCAAATTCATGGACTGCCTCATCCTTATTCCAACAGAAAGAGGCAGGGATACGCTTCTCAGGCAGATAGTATTGGCACTGAACCAAGCACAACATCGACTCCCCACACTTTTTCACCTGAAAAAATGCTGCAACTAAACAAAGAAACATTTTGTTTGATGGAGGTGCAGACTGGCGTGCTGCTGCCAAAGGTTGTAATTTATTCATAAATGGCAGTATAAGAAGCCAATTTTTTACTTACAAAGTCTTAAACTTGTGATATCTGCCCTAGGTTTACTGTACATATCTGCTTTTGCGTTTGTAGCTGGAGTGTTTTACTCAGGTTTGGCATTTTTTGCTGCAGATTTTCCCTTCTGGGAAAGACCATGCTGTAAATCTACCAATCTTGAAAGTTCCGTCTAACACTCCATCACACGTACCATCTAGAAGCTCCAGCAGGTTATCTTTGATGGACGAGTTTGATGATTCTGGCTTTTCCACCCCCTTTGCTGATGATGACGTGGATGTCACAAATTCATACAGGTATTCTCTAATGAACTGGAGCAAAACTTGCACCTTTTTTTCATGCTCTATTGCTCTGAACTTGATAGAGCAATATGTTTCCTTGCTCCTTCCGTGGATTTTAATTAAATTCTTAAACTAAATTTAGATATCTCCCTTTGTATTCATTTTTTTTTCGCCCAAAAAAGTTCCGCAAATCCGGAAAGAAAGGTTTCCTTTAAAATTCAATTTCCTTCCTTTTCCCAAAACTCCCCTTTTTTTGGTTGGAAAAAATGTGCTCCTAGATACATCATAAGGCATCGACTTGTCACGACATGTGCATTCTATTTTTGGTAAATTTTTTGGCTAAATATTTGAAGGATATGACAGTTTGGACTCATAACAAATTATATGGAAGCCTAACTTAACAATTTACTTTCTCCTAACCTGATATTGACCATTTTCTTATTTTAGTTTCATGCATTTTCTCTGCATGGTTGTACATGTCCAAACCTTCAAGTCTATTTTTAATCACCTTATCTTCAATAAGTATTACTCCTCTCTCTCGAATATAATTCTTTCTCCATTTATCTTTTCTAACTACACATCTATTTTAACTTAGCCTTTAAAATTAGAAAAGTTTATATATATACCACACATTCTTATGTATGTACATGTCTAACACTTAAGTTTGATATTTATATTTATAACACTTTGATGTATTAAATATATGCTTGAAAAGGTGTAGTTCACTTTTAAAATGTTAATGATAGTGATATTTTTTATGTGATAGTAAAGATTTTAGTGATATGCATATAAATATTGAAGTTTTGATGTTAGAGATATAAACACATTAGATTTATGTGATATGCTTGTGAATGCTCTTTACAATTATATTGAAAATCTTTATTAACAAAACTTCTATAATATCATTCATAATTTTGGATTTCTCAATAGCTATCTCATTTGGATGCAAAGTCTTACTTTCTTATGCATCTCTTATGGTGCACTTCACTTGTTTGAATCCTCTTGTACTTAATCTTGTTATTTTATTCATTGTGCTCTTTCAAAATTGTTTATATTTTAGAACATTCACTCAATAATTCTCAAAATAATATTTTCATCTTTCTTTGTTGTTTTCATCTATAACTATGATGTGATTATCTTAACTTATAATGCTTTAAAACTTGAGTGAAGTCTTCAGATCATTTGCCACTTCTTTTCATTTTCTATTTAATATCTTCTCTATTATATAAACTATTAGATGGTCAGTTTTTTGCTTTGTTTACTATTGCATTTGTGCATCTTCTGCTTTCTTATAACCATAATCATAACGATATGTATCTCTGACTCTTAAGAACATTTCTTTCTTTAATATCATTTCACACCTTCTTACTTGACTATCAAGTCTTTTTCTCATATATGATCTAATTTTGGACTCTTCTAAAACTTCTATGGTTAATATATTTGTAGGAAATGATCTTCTTATCCAACATAAAATTTGACTCAATAACATAGTCTATCTTTTATATCTTTGCTAGTTATTTTGAAAGATTTTTCTTTCAAGCTTCATATGATATCCTAGAAAAATTATTCTGATTGATTGTTTCCTTTGTACTACCAAAATATGAATCTATAACTATTGCTTTTTGTTACAAGGTTAAAATTTTTCCTATAATTATCTTACAAGTGCAGTGGCTGTTACAAAAAGTTTTTCTTGAAAAAGTCTAACCACAACTTTCTAGCATTCGCTGCAGGTAGCCAGTCGTTGTGGGAAAACGCAGCTTTCAGCTTCAATTTTTCTAAATTGTAGTTTTGTCAAACAAGAAAAGCTGCGGTGCGACATCTAATATTATTTTAAAATGCACTCGATTAATGCCACTAGATAATCTTTCTTCCAACGAAACTCTTTACGTATGATCACTATCAGCGGTGGAATCATCGAACCGATCCGCCCACCTAAAGAAATTACAATTTTTGATCTATTCCTTGGACATCTGTAAAATTTTCTCTCATAGCTATGTACCTGTCGTGATGTAACAGAGAATACTGTAGTCCCCAGTAGCAGTACAATATTTTGAAGGCACTGAAATCCTCAAGCTTATCTTTTCTGAATGTTTAAAATTACAGAACACAGACCCTTAGATGCAATATTAGAAATGATTAATAATAGAAATACTCAATTAAAGTTTTATGAAGTTGTGAGGTTTTTGAGTACAAAGTATAAACCAATGAATAATCTGTCAGTACTCCTTTAAAAAAAAGGTTCTTGACTGCTTTAAACCACATAATATTGAGCTCGTATGTGTCGCAGATGCATATCATCTCATCACAAAGTCCATCCAGAAGAAACACAACAGTCATACAACTGAAAAGAAGGGGTACTGGTTGTCTTGATAATGATTTCATTCTTGCCAAGAACACATAGCAACACATATGCAATCCAAAAGAACCTATAAGGCCAAATATCTCATAATAGACCTCCAAACTAAAATAAAACTTGCAATAAATATTTACATTTAATATCATACCTATGGTTCCCTCAGAGGCCCTCCTTGTGGAAAAAAATACATGCAAAAAAAACTAAAAGTAGAAGTTCCACCAAATTGAGATTCAATATTTACATCATTGCATAAACCGTCATCACAATAAACATTAAGCGTTTTCATAATACATTGCACATAAAGTAATAAAAAAGAAACATCTAACATCCTTTCACCCGCTGCCTATGATATCTATAATTCGTTCTCTCAACTCTATCATCTCTCTTGCAACTTCCCCATCCTGAGTAAAATGCTTAAACAAATCACTTTCAGCTTTTGATATTGATGGCCCTAGGTAATATTCACATGCTTCTACAGGGATATGTGAATGATCTTCATCTGCTCTATTAAAGTCAATGTCATTACGTGAAAGATTTCATCAAATGTAGTTACGCGGAGCCGTTATAGCAATCACAACCTGCACTTGTTTGTTGAATGGATATGTTGGCATATATCGCAGAATAACTCATTTTTCTTTCAAACTTCAATTGTTATTTCAACAATGCCACGTAAGGATTAGTTGCTCTTGTTAAATATCTCTTTCTTACTCCCGACAACATTGCTAACTCTTTTGAAATCAAGATTATGGTGTTTGGTATCATGAAATAGTTTGAGAAACTTTTTTTGTAAAAGATATCTAACACAAACCAAATAATATTTCTCAGATATAATTATAATCATTAGTATTGCACTAAAAGTACCATTTCATTTATTCATATTCAAGCAAATCTGGGGATGGTTTCAGAAAGTTATATTTCTATGTTCTTGTGATAAATTTGAATACACGACTGTCGTGTGCACTACCTTTCCATATGACATAATAAAAGTAAAACATATGTTAATGTCACATACAACCGTGACATTCAGTATGGGTGAATCACATGACCACATCGCCCGATGCATGTAATGTTTTCACTATTCAATATGCGTGCAATCACATGTGTTCCATCAATTACTCCAATACAATCCCAAAACATTTAACAAAGGTATTCACATGTGTTCCATCAATTACCCCAATACAATCCCAAAACATTTAACAAAGGTATTTGAATTAATGTGTTCAAATAAATTCAGAAAAAT
This sequence comes from Phalaenopsis aphrodite, assembly GCA_003013225.1. Taxonomy (NCBI): domain Eukaryota; kingdom Viridiplantae; phylum Streptophyta; class Magnoliopsida; order Asparagales; family Orchidaceae; genus Phalaenopsis; species Phalaenopsis aphrodite. Next base: position 85,380 of record NEWO01000919.1, read on the forward strand.
ATGAACGCATGCATTTACCTTAAAATATGACATATAACGTTGGTCCTGTGAAATCTCTATGAGAGTCCTTTAGAATGTGGGGTCCTTAGTTTGATAATTTCTGATGATAAGCTGATCAGAGTATTCAACCCAATTGAAAAATAATTTTTTATGAGTATTAAAATTACTTCACGACTCTCTCATAAATTCATTCTGAAATAAAATGTAGAGATTAATGGCTAAAACATATTTGGAACATATTGTTGAAACTTGTCGGGCTGCAAGCAACTCCCCAACCCACTTATGACCTATGTATGTGGATGTCATACTAGGAGAGAGATAAATATACGAGTTTTAATACTCATACATTAAGCATAAAGTACCTACAATTCTTCTTTTGCGTCTTTTTCTATCTATATTTTTCATTGTTTATGTAGCTACCACTTATAAATAACACTGAATTACCTAGAACTTGCATTAACCAAAAAAGAATGATAACTAAAGTTTGAAAAGCAATGAACAGGTTGTAATGTTGGTAAATATGTCCCTATAAAAATCAAAGAGAAAATTTCTAAGAAATAAAACCCAAGCATATTAAAAGTTAGTACAAATAATGTCCCCATGAAAATCAAATATAAAGTGTCCAACAAATAAACTAAAATTCATGCATCCCAATTTTCATGGAAATACGTTACTAATTAACCCTGCAATCAGTGGTCATCGACATAAAGAACTCTCTCCGGGTCAGGTCTTCAAACAAATTCATAGAGAACAAGTATAACGACATCTGCTAAATTTTCGGAGTTGCTTTCAGAATTCACATTACTTTTTGAGTAGATGTTGCTTGTGATGTGCTAAAGTCATTAATGCATGAAGTAACTAACTGTGAAATTTGATTTATCATTAAAAATACACATTCATTTTTCTTTTTCTCAACCCTAGGATGCTTGGATTAACTAAGTAGATTCTACTTCATTAAGGTTAGGACCCAGGCCTTCATTGGAGCCAATCGTTTGCTCGACATCCACTTGCTCAGCTATGCCAGGAAATCCTCTATCACTATGGACCCATGCATGATCACCCACGACAACGACTCTACCAAAAATATAATCAATCTTTTCTTCAAGCTCAAGGTCAATGCCACTAAATTGACACCAACACCACAACCATCATATTATCAATACCAAACCCAAAACCTCACGACTCATTAATATCCATATATCATCACTACAAACACCACCACCACTATGTCACCATAAAGTCACCACCATACCACCGCCACCGCCACAATGTCATCAAAAAACTACCACCAACCTCCACACACACCACCAACAAGCCACCAACACCACCATGACACCAAAAAACCACTACCAAAACCATAACCATCAACATCACCACCAACACTACCAGCACTATATCGCCAAGTAACCACCACCAACATCCACACACACCAATAAGCCACCACGACCTCCACCGCTGTGGCACCAAAAAACCACCACTAAAACCACAACCACTAACATCACCGTACACCACCACCACCTGCATGTCTCCAAAAAACCAACATCAACATTCACACACATCACCAACAAGACACCAACACCATCACCACTGTCAGCAAAAAAACCACTACTAAAACCACAACCGCCAACATCACCACCAGCATCACTATCACCACTAGCATCATCATCACCACCACCAACATCCAAACACATCACCAACGAACCACCGCCACCACCACCACCACACCAACAAACCACAACCAACATACCATCATCAAATCTAACAAAGAAGGAAAACCACCAACATGAACCAAACCGACAAGTAGAGCAGCATAATCACATTGCAAGTCTACCTGAATTGAACCAAAAACAAAATAAAGCAAAGAGCCCCTATTGAGCAAGCCACACCAGGAAAATAACAAATAAAATTTCTTTTCAGAGGCCAAAAAATCGCCAGAAGCAAGCCACAGACTAAATTGATCAAAAACTGAATGTTAAGAGGAAATGTTAGAAATTGCCAAAGGCCTCAAATCGAACACTTCCAATATAGAGCAAGGAGCAAAGGCTTCAAAGGTAATGGGAAAATGTAAAAAATTGCAACGAGTCTTAAATCGGGCCCTTCCAACATAGACTAAAGAGCAAATGCCACACGGGTAATGGGAAAAATACCAAAAATCATAAGAAGAGCAAAGCTAGAAATCAAAAAGAGCAAGCCAAACAGAACAAATCTCAAACCACTTAACCTATAAAATAACAACAATTGTATAAGGTAGAGAATACCATAGGAAGATATGGGAGAGTGCCACCGGAGCCAGAGATTGAAGAGAAGGGAGGAAGAAATGAGATGAGAGTTTATGCCCACCAGAACCGACGACCGGAGATAAAGGAGAGAGGAGAAGGAAGCTAGGGCACTGGAGAGATGCGAGAGAAGCACGATAGAAAAGAGGCATGCGAGAGAAGCACGAGAGAAAATGGGCACCAACGGTATTATGTCACGAAAAGAATGTGGGCCGCGGATTTGCTTTTCCTAAAAAGCCGCCACACAATTGTTTCCAAATGCACATTTCTGCGTTTTTCTACCGTGCCGCAGCTAAAAAGCTGCACCAAAAGCAGCCGAAATGTAAACCATGATGCTAAATAAGGCGTTAAGTACAAGAGGGAAGATGAATATGCTATGTAGAAAACATGGAGTATGAAGTGGGAAAGTAAATATATTATTAATAAGAACAATGTGAAAAACTATATAGATAATTTTTAGGAAGGTTTACCAAGGTCTTGTTTTACGTGAGAACTGCCAAGTCCCATCTTTTATTGCCAACAAAAGCAATAAAATCACCACATATTTATAACTTTTTTATTACAGTTTTATGAATAAAAAATAGATTAAATCCCTTGAAAAAATTGTAGGTGGGTGTTGGGGATGGGCGATAAATAGCTTTGAAGGAGAGATCTTGTACCATATTATTGAATCTATAGATGCTGTTTTCAGTTATAACACATTTTGCAAGGCATAGTTTAATAAAAATTGCTTTCTTACTTGATTATAATCGAATTCTTCCTAAAAGAAAGGTGGCATATCTTAAAGATAATAATTCATCATTGCTTCTGATGTCCATGCCCTAATTTTTAATGGGACTATTCATGAATATTGCAAACCTCTCTTGCTTTCTAGGTTTGGGTGAGTTCTCCAGGTAAAGGTGGACTGGAGCTTAGGTCATGGATGGTTTGATCTCTTTTGGAATCTTGATGCTACCTTGATTGTGATAATCTCACATGAATGGATCTCTTTTGATTGCAATCTTCGTTTTCTTTGATCATTATAAACATAGATCGTTTGATGATAGCAAGCCTTGACGAAGAATGCGATCAAACTTTCTTAAATTGCATGATGTTTATGCCCTTTCTTAGCAGTCAGCCTTAGTTTAAAATAATTTACAGCAACCAACCTATCATCAACCCTATTAATCCTCATCATATTTCTTTCATCTCTCTAGCTATTACTATCCTTATCTCATTTTTTTTAGTGGGGTGCATGATGCGATTTTGTTTCATGTCAAAATGGCTTGAAAGAATTAACCATAAAATTTGGAAACTTATTGAACCAATGAAAGTGAAATCGAACAATATATCATTGTTTTGTTTGTTTTATTTTGTTTTTTCCGTTTCCGTTCCTGGTAAAATAAAAAAAAAAAAATTGAATTGTTTTGGCTTAATTTGATATTTATTTGGGCCGAAATATATCATCCATAACTATAAATTGAAGCCTAATGAAACTCTAAACAAATTGAGTGGTTCAACATTTTTAGTTAATTTTTTTTGGTTCAGTAATTTTTTCAACCCCTAATTTTTATTTTTATCCCTTAAAATATTTTGTCGAGTTTCAATTCAAGGTTCCTAATTTCATGCAAATATTAGTCTTAGATCTTGTTAAACATTGCTTAATGTTCATTTACAAATGAGTCAAGATTTGAAGCATCACTTGTGAATGATGTTTGAGCCAACCTTTGTCTGGGTTGTAGTTTTCACCACAACTGGGTCACATTATGGAACTCCTGTTGATGTTGTAGCAAAGTCTTACCACACACACACACTCGCACACACACTTGTGCGCACACCTATACTTGCACACACATACATATATCTTGTTGAAAAAGTTAAATTTTCGATTAGCTCTAATTTATTCCACTTTGTTTCATAGTAATTAGAGCATATATGTGCTATGAGAGCATTTATTGTCAACATGAGATTGAAAATAAAATATAAAGTGTGAATTTATAATAGCTTATAATATTGTAACAATGAGCATATTAAGAAATTAATTGGAAGGATGATTTCAAAAGTTGTTACACCTGATTTTAATGATATTAAGAAGGCGTGATCAATTATTAAAAGAATTTATCTAATATTCATCAAGAAAAATGATCTGTCTCAAAAATATGTTGTAGTTATTAAAGATACATGGTGGAATGCTATCTACTCAAATAGTTGTCTACTACAATATCATTATATTAAGGAGCATAGTTAATGCCATGTTTTTTTTATTGATTATAGAGATGCTTATTGTGAAGGAAAATAACTATTTCTCTTGTACCTCAATTGAAAACATGTGTTACATATTTAAATATAGTCATACCTCTATAGATTAGGAATATCTATAATATAAAAATGATCATGTATTTAGATTACCTAATATTACGCTTACTGATATTCAAGTTTTAGGTTTATTATTTTTATAACACCCTCAAGCTGGAGCATAGATATTTATAACGCCCAGCTTGTTACAAATATAAGTGACATTTGCTCTATTAAGGGTATTAATGAAGATTTCTTTTAGTTGTTCATCATTCTTCACATGAGCTATAGAAATCAAATTTTGTTGAATGTTTTCTCGAATTAAATAAAAGTCCATCCGATGTGCTTAGTTTGTTCATGCTAGACAGGGTTTGAAGCAACATGAATTGCAGCTTGGTTATCTCACCGCCAATTTATTGTGACTTTCAACTTAAAACCCATTTCAGTCAAATACTGATAGATTCAAAATAATTCACTTCAAGCTTGTTCCATTGCTTGATACTCAGTTTTTGCACTGAATCGTGACACTATATTTTGTTTCTTAGTCTTTCATGAGCCCAAATTGCGACCAACTAAAACACTATCCAATAATGGATCTCCTATCAATCTTGGAACTTGACTAATGTATCAGAGAAACTTTTATTATTTCTATGCTCGTGACTCTAAAATAGAATGCCTTATCGTGAAGCCTTTTTGAGATAATATAGTATTTGTTCTAAAGCTAACCAATGATGGACTATGGGGGAAGATATGAACTGACTTATAATGCTAACTTATCAAGTAATGTCAGGGCGAGTCACTGTGATGTAGTTTGATTTTCACACTAACTTTCTATATCGTTAGGATCATTAAAAGACGCAACATCCTTGGTAAGTTCCTGATTAGGAAACATCAGAAGACTGCATGATTAGAATCCTTGATTCTCAGTTTTTGATAATAAATCAAAAACATACTTCTGTTGAGATAGAAATATACTCTTCTTGCTCTTTGATATGACAATCCCCAAGAAGTATTTCAAGAAACTCAAATTTTAGTGTTGAACTGATTTTGAAAAAATGATTTCAACGATAAGATTCAATTCATATCGCTTTCAGTAATAAATGTCATCAATATAAACCGCTAATAGAACTATCGCAAAAGCAAATCGCTTGTAGGATACTTATCACTTTTACTTTTCTTCATCCCAAATTCTTCTATTGCTTGGCTAAATATTCTAAATCATGCCCAAGGAATTTGCTTCAATCCATATAATGATTTTTGAAGACGACATATTTTCTCAGACTCTCTCTGAGTAACAAACCCAGGAGATTGCTCCATGCATACTTCTAAAATATCATATTGCAGAAAAATATTCTTCATGTCAAACCGGTGCAGGGGTTAATTATTCATTGCAGCAAATGACTGAAATAGGCAAACTGAAGTCGACTTAGCTATCGGAGAGAATGTGTCTAAGTAGTCAATCCCATAAGTTTGAGCATAGCTCCTAGCAACCAACTGAGCTTTGAGACAAGCCACTGATTCATCAGAGTGAAACTTAACTCCAAAAACCCATTTATAACCAACTTTCTTACCAAATATTAATTCAACAAGTTCAAAGTTTCATTTTCAATTTAGGCATTCATTTCATCTAGCATTGTTGCCCACTACCTTGAATGTGATAGGCTTGCTAAACAGATCTTGGGACCTCAACAGAGTCAAGTGAAACAAGAAAATAACAAACAGTAGAAGAAAACTGACTATATTTAACACACGAGAAAATGGGATTGGTGCATTAAAATTTATCTCTTCAAAGAGTAATCGATAAATCAAGGTCACTAGGAGAAGGAGCCACTGATGAAGATGATACTGGTGTCGGACTAGGATCAGAGGGACGAGGCCTTCTAGAGTAAACATTAGTAATAAGTGGCCTTCTTGAGGCATTGGTGGTGGAGGTCGCACTGGAACAACGTTTAAATTGATAATGTGATATATTAACAACTCATCAAAATCTTGTGAGAATATATGCAACGATGAGTCACTCAAGAATGAAATTTGTTCATAAAAGTAACATCAACATGATTCATGTATCCGTTTAAGAGGGACAAAGTAGCGATGCTCTTTTTGCAAATGAGAGTATCATAGAAAGACACGTTTTAATGACTTAGGGTTCAGTTTAGAAACTTAACGACGATCATCATGAATAAAAACCAAATATACACGACTCAATGGGAAAGAGAGTAGAATTAAAATTTGGTAGGGTAGTTGGTTCTATAAAACAGTAAAAAACATTCTATTGATAAAAAATATGTAGTAAAAACTACATCAACCTAGAGTTGTTTGAGCACATTAGTTTGAAAGAAAAGAGCTCTATCTGTTTCAAGAAGGTGCTTATTTTTTATAGCTACTCTATTGTAGGATTGAGTATCGACACATGATGACTGGTGGAGCATCTCGTTTTGTGTCATATATAACTTAAAAAATTGCAAAAAAAATATTCCTTGACATTTTGATTTCTAAGAATCTTAATTAGAACATTCAATTGAGGTTTAATTTCAATACAAAAAGATTGAAAATATGAGAGTAAATCAATACGAGATTTCAGAGTAAAATCAAGTCATACGAGAGAAATCATCTACAAAAGTGACGAAATATCAAAATTCATTCGATAAAACAGAATAGAGTCCCGAAACATCATAATGCACCTACTTAAAATTATGATTATTTTTTTTTATTAATTCTGATAACAAAAGAGAAACGGTAGTTTTTAGCAAATTGAGACGGCTCATAATCTAAAAATGACAATTATTGAAATTAAGAGTACAATTTTTTTTATCATTTATAGTGATGGATGCCCTAATCGACAATGGATCTCAAATGAAGATAAGTTGCTAGAATAGGATATGGGCTGAGGTAGTTCGTTCTCTAAATTATATAGGCTCCGCCCGATCTTGTCTTTTATCAATAGTCTTCTTCGTCATAAGATCCTAAAAAAGATAATGATCAAGGAAGAATAAAATGCAACAATTAAGAGCACGTGTAATTTTGTTAACTTAGATAAAAATAAAAGACAATTAAGGTTAACTAAAGACAAAAGTCAAAGGCAATGTATGTATAACATTGATGGTGCCAGAACTAAAAATATTAGAGGTAGATCTAGCTGCTGAGGAGACTGAAGAAAGACGCTTATGGAATGTGGAAAAGAATTTTGGATTACTTGTCATGTGATATGTAGCATTAGAGAAAAATATCATTGTCACATAACTAAACAAGGGCAGTGATAATGATTCTTGGATGCTTCCTGAAATTAGATGAATTTAGCATATTTATCTACAAAAGTCAAGAGTATGACTCTGAGAAGCCTAATTACTAGTGAGCATGTGAACTGACTGTGATCTAGAATCTTTCTTATTCTCTTAGATCAGCTTCTGACGCATTCTCTTCGTATGAACAGTTTCATGAAAATAGCTGCAAACTACCCTCGAGCTTTGATTTCCAAAATTTACAGTTCCACTATAATTTCCTTGAGACTAAGGTTTACGGATGTTTGTATTTTTTCTGACTAGCAAGAGCACTAGGTTTTGTACGCAACACTCTAGTATAGGCTTTCTCAAAGTTTTAATACTAGAGTTAGATAGGATTTGTGATTTGACATCTTCATACTGAAAGTTGAGGAAAACTAGAAAACTTATAATAGTCATTTGTTCTCTTTGAGTCTGTTGAATCAAGACATAAGTACTGAAGGGCAATAGTATATTTAATTCTTCATGAACATATTTAAAGTGCTCGTGATAAGTGTTAAGTGATTGGATCATGTTGTTCAACTCGATAGAACATCTTGCATACTTTAAAGATTCAAGAAATTTTTTCTCTCTGAAAACCTAAATGATAATTCCTCTATAGCATCTCTAACACAGTCACAATAAGTAATGTGATTAGATTGATCATGTTTGATAGAATTCCGTATTTATATCAAATGCTAGGCATCAACTCTCATCCACTCAAAATAATTCAGATTAGTCTTAGCTGGGGGATTATCAATGGTGACTCTCTGGGGAAATTCTTCCCAAGTAAAGCCTCTTTCTTCTAATAAAAATAATGGCCAATTTAGCTTTTCATCAGTAATTTTAGCCACTGATGAAGCCAAACTTGTTAAAAGAAATTTTTTATTCACTAGCCATGATTACCACCAAATATTCAAGGAGTCTAAGACAACTTATCCAATTGATGTTGTGATCCTTTCGTCGGATTCATGTAAAACAATAATTCGAATTGTTTATGGTTGGACTCCTCAACGTGACGACGCAGACATATTGCTCGACGAAGAAATGGACGAAGCTATAGTCAAAGCTGGAGCTATAGCCGATCTCGATCTTCCAAGTGACGGAAGCATAGCCCTTCTTACAGCAGCTGAAAAGCCCATATGCTAACAGAAAGAGTCCAAGCAAATGAAGATGCAAGTAAAGACGAAATGGAAGAATTGCTTCTAGATGAAAATGAAGCCAAAGATGAAATTAAAGCAGAAGAAGACAGCTGAATGAATTACTTCCAGACAAATCTCTTCTTAAAAAAGACGAAGTTGAACAACTCAGTTCCTGATGAAGATGAAGCAAAATGATGATTAAGTTGGAGACGAGGATAGAGACGACAAATCTCTTTCAGACGAAGACGAAGACAAAGAAGAAGACAAAGCCGAATGAAGATGAAGCCGAAAACAAAGAGCATAATATCAGTGACGAGCTGTGCAAGACTCTGATACACCATGTGAAGGAAAATATCTCTTTCTCTTATTACTTAATTGAAAATATATGTTTGACATATTTATATACATTTTTATCTCTATAGATTAAAAATATCTCAAAAAAAAAAAAAAAATCTTGTAATTAGATCTCCTCTAATTAGATTATTTAATATAGCAATTCGTAATACACAAGATTTAGGTTTATTACTTTCCATAACACTTACAAAGAATATTTTAAGTGAGGCGCTTTATCATATGTTTTTTTGTAAACATATTCTACTTAATGTAATATTTATTAAAATGCATGGAAAATTAGAGAAACGGAGAAAATGAATAGAGGATTTAGAATTACCAAAATAAAGGACGAATGCATGATATGATAATTTTGATAGGTTGATTGTTAGCAATTGCCAATCACTATTAGTAATTATAAAGTGATACCAATATGTGATAAGTTTAGGTACCCCATATCTATTATACAAAAGAGGGATTTAGATGATGATATATAGATTTATTGCTAAGGCTGAGTGGTTAAAACAAAGAACTGCTTTGGGAGTATTTTGCAATAACAAAATGTTGTATGGATTTAAAGGTATTTTTTATAAAATTACAACCAGTATAATGATTATTTATGGATTTGAGAGTTAGGAAGTGAATAACTCTTTATTTTAATTGAGCTTGATGGAAATAAGAACGTTATAAGAAATGTATGCCAATACTTGAGGGATAAATTAAGAAATTTTCATGTCAGGAGAATTGCTAGTGATATTTATTTAATATGAGGTAATTAAATATAGAATTAGTTGGTTTGGACAGGTTTAGAAAATGGTAAAGAATGTATCCTTTGAGCAAGTAGATGAAATATCAAAGGATTATGAAGAAAGATAAATAGGTCAAAGGTAATATAGACAAGGTTTATTCATAGGGATTTGTGATGAATAATATCTCATACAATACCCAACAAGATTAAATGAAAAATAAGGATTCACAAGGCCTACTATTAATAGTTGGGATAAGGCTAATGATGATGATGATATAATTATTTGGTGAAATAAGTATATAAAAGTGAACTTTTAGGTGAGCTTTTGTTTGCACTAGCATAGAGCTAAGACTGTAGAAATAGATGTTGGCTTTATAATGTTTATAATGCTATCACTATGGAACTAATTATAGAAATTAAATAGCTGAAAACCTTGGAATAATCTTTTGTCAAAATTGGAAATATTTGATGTCCTTAAAGAGCCTTTTTGAGATCAGGTTGGGCAAAAAAGGATTGTTGAGCACTGTAGCTTTAATTCAGTAACCAGTAGGTCTGCACATGAGAGACAGTTGTATGATGCTTTTGAGGATATGTAAATGGAAACGGATATTGCTTATTACTAAATGTGATAACATTAAACTTCAGGTGAAACTAAGCAGATTATTAATGGGTCAGAAACGTGTTTTGATTATGGTTTTCACGACAACTTCAAAATGCTGTTAGAATATATGGTGGCAGCATAGTTTTTTTGTTAAGTATGCTTTAAGAAAAGATGATTTTTACTTTAGGGAATATTAGGAACGAAGAACAACTTTTAACAAAGTTTTCAGGAAACTACCGTAAGAGCTAGCGTTAAGTTCGGAGTTCAATGAATTTTCAGTGCAACAGTTTTTGTATCTACCTTAATTTATGCAATAATGAAGAATACTTTTAGGATATTACTGTTTAGTGATGTAAATAAATTCAAGTTGGTTAATTGAAGTGAAGGAACGCATCAGGCCTATTGTGTGATAGAAAAGTACCGCTTAGACTGAAAGGAAATTTTGATAAGATGGTGGTGAAACCTGAGATGCTCTATGGCTCAAAATGTTGGCCTTTAAAAGAGAAGCATAAAACAAAGTTAAGTGTTGCTGAGATGAGAATGCTTAGTTGGATGAGTGGCTTGATACTTGATGCCAAATGAATATATCCATGATAGGGTTGGTGTAGCTCCATCGGAGGACAAGATTAGAGGGAGTCGATTTAGATGGTTTGGTCACATTAAATGTTGACCATTTGATGATCTGGTTAGGAGAGTAGATGTTTTAAATTCGTCTGATGTTAAGAAAGGTAGAGGTAGACATAAAAAAGTCTTCGACATACAGTATAAAAAATGATCTTAATCTATTAAAATTAAATGAAAATATGACACTCAATAGGACACAATGGAGAAGAAGATTCATGTTTCCGACCTCACTTGGTGGGATAAAGACTTGCTGTTATTGTTGTTGTTGTTGAACATCTCAATATGTCAATATCATAGAAATATGAAACAATAATTGATTTGAACATGCAATCACATTCTAGATCCAACGGAATAATATCAAAGCTTGGAACAGAGTATATAAATAGATATTCAATCAAGTTTAAAATTTTGATTGAAAATTTATTTAAAAATCAAACAATTGTAAAAAACTCAAAACATGTCCAAAATGAATTCTGATTTTTTCTAAAGTTGCACATACAAAATTCTATTCATTATTAATGAATAAAAATAATTTTGTGTTATTACTAGGATGCCTAATTTTGAATTTAGCATATGGGGATGCTTATGGGCTTGTCAACAGTACTTGTAAGATACACTCGATGAACCTATAAGATAAAAAGATCGTATAACTTTAAGAGACATGTCCAAAGTTTTGTTGCCTTTTTTGATTATTATGAGTGGATTTATGATCACTATAGTTTTAAGATGAGCATTCACAGTATGGAACCTATGCAATGTATTAAATTGAATAACCATGATTCGAATGTGCTTGAAATACTTAATTATAAAAGCTATATGTTACTTGAAATCTGAACATTCTAATTCCATAGTATTTTCCTCTTTTTGAGAAACCAAGAAAACAAAATTTTCATGCCACCAAGTGCAGGAAGTCAGTTTCATAAGGTAAGGAACACTGAAGTATGAAAATTGTCGATAAACATGGGGTAAGATCAAGAAATCTATTTCCCTTTTTGATTTCACATTTCAAACTGAAACTTCTTAGCCACTCATGATATTATTTTGGCATACCAATTCATTAGAGCATTCACATATATTTCTCTTCAAAATTAAATTGGTGAAACATAAGTTCATGGGGCTCACACTTGGATGTGTGACCTCCATGAGAAGCTGCACGTTGGTGAAAATTGTCAAGTATGTGTTGTGAAATTGGACAATATTTTTATATGTTATTTCATTAGAAGTTGGGGAATGACAAATGGATATTAGAAGATAAGTGTCGGACTTGCTCTGATGCGGGCTGGGGAAGGGACCCTAGTCCAGTTCGATCAGTCAGTTGGCTCTCTATCTCTGGCTAGGATTGCCACCCACTCCTAATAACAATAAGAACATTTCTGTCTTTTTTTTTTAATTAAGTTTACGTTCTTTGCTGATTATAAATATTTAGTTGTTTATCGTATTAGGAGTCTTTTGTTTACTTGAATTTTGTAAGGGTATGTGCTCTCTTTATGGTTTAAATCTTGACCTAACCCTAATTCTTCCTTGTTGATTTTCAAAATCAGCAATCTTAAATAGTTTTTCTACACCCCAAATCAGTCCCATACACCCTTTTTGACCTCCTAATCCAAAACCCTAGTCATGCCACCAAAGAGAGAAGTGTCGAAAGTTAAAGACCCTCCAATCTCAAGAGGTTACAGGTCAGCGTGGCTGATCTGACGCCATATCATGGAGAGTCAGAAGCTTAGATAGATGACGTTGAAGCTCCGCCAAATCCTGGTCGATTGATGCCTTGACCGGTTCAGTCTAAGTGGGGGAAGATCGGTTGACCCTCTCTCTAGGGCTTGGGTTGCCTCCCGCTCATAATATCGGCGACGGTATTTTCATATGTTTGTTTTATTAGGTTTAGTTTTTTATTTATTATAAATATGTGGTAGTTTATTGTATTAGCTGTCTTTTGTTCATTTGAGTTTTGTGAGGGCTTGTACTTCCTTTGTCGATCCCGGATGGGGATGAGTCGTATCCATGGCATTGGGTGTTAGCAACTGTATCCTTTCATTGTTGGTGGTGACATCTCCGGTCTCCTTCCTTTGTCAATCTATCCGGTGGTGATTTCTGTATCAATCGGTTGCGAGAAGAGGAAACTTTTGTATCTTGTCTCTTTTATTTGATTAGTGTTTCTCGTCTTTGTTCTGGCTATTTCTTTCTTTCTTTGATTTCTTTTTTTGTTATTTTTGCTGAATCTTCTCCAAACCCCCATCTCCGGCATCGTGTCCACTAGAAGTGGATTTGGTTGATTTGACTATTTTGATCACTCCTTGATCAGCTTAGGATATATTTATTTTTTAAATTTGTAGATTATTGCATTCTACCTTGCTAAAAAGAATTGTCTTCAAATTCAAATATTCAATTCCAAACAAGTTTGGAAGCTTGGCATGCATCTTCTCCCCCATCTTTGATGTTTTCTCTGCTTTATTATGATTCTTCCGTAACATGTTAACAGAAGGGTATTGTTTGTCTAAGCAGCCCTTGAATTTTGCAATCGACAAAATTCTTTGGCATCTCCTCATAATTCAAGTCTTGTTGAATATTTAAGGGTTTTTGTTGAATAATGTGACATTCATCATGAATATAAAATCAAAGCGAGGAGTCGTAAAGCATCCTCACTCTTGTCAACCTTGATTTAAGTGCCATCCAGTAAGTGGTATTTTTCATTCTCTCAATTACTTCAAGGCCAATATGATGAGGTTTCACGCATTATTAAATCTATTAAATATTTTTATTGGACTAGTTATGACTCAGATGTTTACTTGATCTTATTCTTGATTCTTGGGATGAAAATATCTTCTTCTTGAATTAAGCACAAGTAGTCTCAAGCAAATGAATCCTTTTAGTCTCCACATCAACCCACACATTTAGGATCGAAGAGCATTTCATTACCCAACTTAAACAAGCAAAGTTGAGACCTATACCTCTTCATGTAATTCTACAGGTGTCATGTCTAAGCCAGCCTTGAAGTTGTTATTATAAGAAAACACTCTTAACTGGAAGTAGAATTCTTGATGTGAAAGATCTCTTTGGTGCAATAATTCAAGTTTTGTTAGGAATTTGAAGTTACTTTTATTTATATTGGTGACTCCTAGAATATTTGACCTCCTTGAAAGCTGCACTAAAGTATCAGAATTATTAGGTTTGTGAGTCAAGGCAAACAATATTTCAATAGCTGAGATTTTGGATTGCGAAAAATAATATTAGATATTAGAGCAATACACCAATCAGAGGATCTGAACTATGGACATATAGAATAGCAAAGCTCACAAAACCAATAGCTCTTGCAGCCATTATCTCATAATTTTAGATGGAAAAATATTAATGCAAGAAACACATTAGAGTCCGTACAAAGTAAATTTTTTCTTCACTCACTTCACCTTTTATAGGTAGTATTTTCTCTGATAAGATCTTTAAATTGGAATGAAATTTACAAATGAGAAAAATTGGTATTTTTTTAGTTGTACTTTCTTTGTGTTCATTTGATTTTATTGTAAGCGCTCAACTGGTATATTTGTTGCTTTTGCAGGGTTGGATCTGCTGATTGCAAATGTCATGCAGGGCAGAATCTGGGCCCTGGAGAGTTAATTCCAATCAAAAGATCTCCTGATGCAGCTGTTGGCGCTCTAGTTAGGATGCTTAGGTCTGCACCACCACTACAGCTTGATAATTCCAACACGCTCAAATCCATGCAAGCTTCCGAGGACGAAATTTCAAATGAGAAATTCCGGCAGGAAAAGAAAAGTAATGATGAAAATGATGCTGGAAAGATCGATAGTTCTTCGTGTTTGGATATTACAGCTTCAGAACTCTCGAAGTCGAGGACCACTGCTGATGCATTAGAAGAACTCCAAACTTATAAGCATATGAGAGAATTAATACTCAAACAAGGTGAATCCATTGTGCAAGATATTGAAGATTCTGCAAAATCTGATTCCGGAGATCTAACGGCACTTCAGTGAACCATTTATTGTGTATATATATGTACAGAATCTTACTATCTTATATGCCTACTTACTCTACATTGAACTTTGTTGTATATATGGCTGCGGCTTAAGGTTTGCATGGCGCTTCCTTTGTTTCTGAGTGCATGTTGGCAAGTAATGATTTGAAAGGAAAAATGTTAAAATGTATATATTGCTGGATGAGAACGACATGAGTAATCACTTGATATGTTTTGATGGACCCACCTTTCTTGTGTCATAAATGTATTTTTGTTTCTAGCTTTATTAATGGATCAAGAGGATTTTAACTATCTTATTGTTGCATTGATTTTTTGGTGAAAACCTATTTTAAATTGTTCGCTTCCTTGTCTTCTGACCCATCTTTTCCTTGATTGAATTCTTCTACGAAGCAAGATAACTGAAGGTAAAATTTCTGGAGGAACAGTAAAAGATTCATGACAAAACTAAAAGCCTTCGAACTACTAATTATTACATTAGTGGTTCAAATATGAATTGACATGCGACTGCAGGCATGATGCGATTAATGTATTTGTTTGTTAAAAATTTTCGTCAGAAATTTGAAAATTTTAATTTTAACCTTTGGGTCTTTTCTATGTACAAACCCCTCTCACATGTTCGAAGGGTAAAAACTTAATGAAGGTTTAAGAATCAAATTTAATCGCTTGATATACTTTGATTCTTAAGGTACAAGTGAAATTCTTTTTTTTACGGTACTATTCTTTATCATATGACCAACGTTGATTTCAAGGCCCTAGACGTATTTTTCTTGTTTTTCAAGCATTATGGTTTGGCTCGTCCAGCTGAATATTGCAAAATATTTCAAATAGGTGTTTTTTATATTTTGATGCACTATTTCGGTATTAAACAAAAAAATATGGATATAGTCGCCCATCATTGTCGCGACTGGCGTACCACCTAATCAGCCAATCACCAGTTTAGTTTGCGCAACTAAATAAGCTATATTAGTCGTACGGTAACCCAATTGCTATCAGTGCCATGAGTAGCTAAATCTTTTATGAAGCTCTATTTCTATAAGTAATTTTAATATGGTAATCTAACACTATCAGGATAGATATATCCTGTATAGTTAAGTCGGGTGTTGCTCTGCAATTTAATATCCTTGACTGACATGCAAGATTATATTGAGTTCGACCTTCTGGTCAGATCATTTTATTGCTCCAGGTTAAACTTAATCTAGTGGTCATCGTCGCATGTGGGCGTTTTTAAGTTTGGGATGGATGCTTTGTTGCTTGGTTCTTGTTGACTCGGCTCCTTTGGATTAAATCTTTAGTAGAGCAATAATATTTTCATCTAGTTGTTGTTGTTTTATCCTATTAAACTTATTTAACGAAAAAAAGTTTTGGATTTTTTATTAGTTGCCTTTCATGAGCACCACTTCACGGTACAATAGTACCATAATATCTCGAAACTTACAAAGATCTCAATCTATAAAATAATGATATTAAATATGCAGAATTGCAGGAATATCCCACAAACGAAGAAGACTTAAATAAATGAACTATTCCTAAGGTAGAGAATCTCTAATCTATAAAATTGGAACCTTTTGATTTAAAAAGTAAATCATCGATTAAAACTGTTAAATAATCGTTAACAATAAACAGATAAGAGAAAACAATTTCTCAATTAAATCAAGAAGATTTAAATAGTGACTTAGAAAGTTATAAATATATTCACATAGGCTTAATTCAAGTTGCATTTAAACATCTAACAGTACGAGGATTTAAAGTTTCAATTTTGGCCTGCTTAAGAGATGCAAGATGCCTTAATTGGGCAGAATCGTAAATGAGAGTTATGGAAACTAGTCTATGTCATGGGTCAGTTTTCTTTAACACTTTCCCAAATCTAAGTCTCTCACTAATAAATGTAAATCTCTTTGAAGTAGATAAAATCCAAATCAAATTGCTTTGATGTGAATTTTTACCTAGATCTGAAACAATCACTATAATTTATAGATTTCATTTTAAGGTAATGAACACTTTATGTCCATATATTAAAAATAACATGAAACCAGAAGATAGATCTACAACCGTAAAAACAAATTTGTTAGCTTCAAATATAGCTACCAATAGGACTATAAAATGGGATGAAGTAAGCTTCCCTGAGCCATGACAATTACATACTGATGTAAATCTTCATCTTGTAATTAAGCAAGATGTTGAACAAGTTAGTCAAGATACTAATGATGATGTTGTGATAATATTAAATTCGAGAAGATCCAACACTCTTCCACAGATATCTTATCCCTCTTCAAATTTATCCCAAAATGATTTTGATGAAAATTTATGAATCAATCATAGGATAGAATGAATAAATCTATCACCCAATAATTTACTTACCCAAATCGAGTGGAAAACCTTTCTCTATATTTAGAGGCTAGCTTTAACTTTAACAATGACTGATTTGAAACAAATTGCTAAAAAACAATAAGAAAAACTTAAATTAATGATTATCTATAACCTAAATATGAATCATTCAAAAATCAGTATCGTATTCATATTACGAAAGATGAAAGAAGAAAAATTTCTAATATTTTTTTTGAAGAAAATGAAAATAGGTTCTATAAAGGAAAAAATTTCTTTCATTTTTAACATGGTTTAGTAATCAAATAACCAAAAAATTAGAGCAAGAATAAGACATGCTAACTAGAAAATGAAAAAATAATTCTGGAGAAATAGTAAAATCCATTTATCCTCCAAGTGTTCCCACAGTATTGGATTTAGACAATAGAAACCCAAAATTTGAGTTAAATGCTTTTGAAAACACTTTAGAAACTAATAGCACCAAAGATTTTATTGATGTAATTAAACAATTAAATTTTACAAATACGAATCTATGTTTAATTTCAAATCACTTAATGAATATAGAAAATAAGATAAACCAAATTCTTCTCTCTTTAAAAACTCAAAAATGAAAAGAAAGTAAGTTCGACGATTATTTTTCAGCTCTTGCTATACAACCACCTCTTTGTCCTAATTTCCACTTTGGACCGATGACTCGGAATTTTGAAGAATTAAATAAAAACATAAAAGGTACTAAAATTACGACCTTAAATAAAGATAATCAATTAACTGATCAATCAGAAAATTCTGAGAATGATAAGATTAAAATTAAACACATTGAAGAACAATTTCAAGATAATAATTTAGAATTAGAATTGTTTAAAATACATAATTTAAAAGGCAATAATGCCTCACCTTCATATAAAACTAGGCAGACAGGTCGATACTACGACCCTCGATCAATCCCTGCAGATGTTCTATATGAAGAAGATAAAAATAAATATAAAAATGATTATAATTCATCAAATATATCTGAATGAGATATTGATGGTATGATTGAACCTCAAATATAAATAGTTTTACAAAGAATGATGATTTATGCCTCTGCAGCTCACATTCATAATAATTGAGCCCATCAAATTGTAAATCAGTTAACGTGTGAGTTTACTAGTCTTCTTAAAGGCTGGTGGGATAATTATTTAACTCAAAAATAAAGATAAGAATTTTTAAGTTCTACAATAATAGAAAATCCTAATAAAAAAATAAAGATGTTGTTTATAAAATAATTATCAATATTTTACAACATTTTACTTGCATAGTGTCCTATAATGGAGAGCAAAATCATTCTCTTTTACAAAAATTAAGATGCCCAACTTTAACACATTTTTGTTCGTAGAAAGATGTCTTTTTTAATTAGAGTAATGTCTTTAACAGATGTGAAAATAAAAATTTATTAAATGTTTACCTAATCTTTTTGCTGATAAGGTAAAAAGACAATTGCAAGCTACCACTATCAAGCACATACCATATGAAAATCTCACTTGGNACTATCAAGCACATACCATATGAAAATCTCACTTGGAAAACTAATAAACACGTGTATAGGAAGGCTTAGCCTTATGTATAGATCTCAAATTGAGACATCATCTTAAAATGAATGATTGACAAAAGGAAAGCAATTATGCATTTTTTGTGAATAATTTTCTTATGACATTCCTAAATTTCCAAAAGAAAGAGAAAAATTTTTCATAAAAAAAGAAATATCATAAACAACACTCTGAACAATATAATTTAGAGAAAAAGATCAAAGATTTCTCATAAGAAAAAGAAAGATAGAGAAATCAAATGCTACAAATGTGGCAAAACTGACCACTAAGTAAATAAATGCATGAAAATAAATAATCTTAATATTGACGAAAATATTAAGCAATCTATTTTCAAAATTATATTAAATTCATCCTCTGAAAATTTGGAGACGTCTGACTATTCAGATGAAATTGAGGAAAATTTATCTCATCCATCAGAATTTGGTGAAAATAAATGCACATCAAAATCTGAGTGCAAATGTAAAAATGAAAATTATTACAAATCAGGGAATGAACAACTTATTCACTCCATCATCTTCAATGAAAGAAGAGATACTTAAAATTGCATCCCAAATTGATGATGAAAAAACTCGAAATAAGTTGTTAAAAATAGTTATCAATTCTAAAGGAGAATCCTTTTCTTCTAATATTGTTTTTTGTTCAGGATATTCAATGAATGAAGCTGTAAATAAAGCTCTAATTCTAAATACTGAAAGTCGACTGATACACCTAAAATATATAGCATTTATGTACACATTTTTATACCTATTTTTGAGGATATTGCGCTTTAATGGAAGATATTTGTGTGTTTTTCTTTTAGGTAAAATTAAATGTATGAAAAATGTGAAAGGAGTGAAAAAATGATCAAATTTGGAGCAAAAATGAAGAAGGTATGAAAATGAACTGTGACACCTAAGCGCCTAGGACTAACGCTTAAGCGCCAGTGTTGACCTCAATTTTTGTTGAGGTTTAGTCTCTCCTCTTTAATAGCCTAGGGTCTAGCCATAGGACTTTTCCTGTTGACTATTCCTAGAAGACTAGACTTGGAACCCTCACCATTAGAAATTCTACACTCTTCTTTACTCAACTTGGAGTTCCACATATT
>NEWO01000919.1:114183-129317 GCA_003013225.1 Phalaenopsis aphrodite
TGATTTCTTAAATTTAAACTCTTCGTCACAAAAAAAAATGTTTAGTTTTCATAATTGTACTTTTGAAAGTTTAGCAATTAGTTTAATTAACTTAGTCTTTTAACTGCATTTTATTTAGCATTCACTCATTTACTCTAGATTCAAATTTTGTACTTCACTTTGGCTTTAAATTGTAGTTTACATTATAATCATAAGAACTTACTTTTAAGCATTTCCAACTTCTCTGTGGGATCAATATCTAGGTCTCCATTAGAGCCCTTTATTACTTGAGCGATACGTATGCTTGCGTTATTTTTATGAAATTTGACTGTTTAAAGATTTTTAAAAAGATAAAACTATTTTTAATAAAATTATTTTTGTTGGGATTAAATTGCATATTTACCATTGTATCTGTCATGTGTATTTTGTAATATTGAAAATATTTACGAAAATAACACACTAAATCTGCCTGCATCAAGTTTTTTATCGCCGTTGTTGTTGAACTAATGAAAAGTAATAGTAAGTTATATTATTATTTAAATTATTTTATTTAAACTAAAAAAAGTGTTTGTAGTTTAATTTGAATAATTTCATTTTATAGTGTGTTTGCTTATTTTAATTACCTATTTTGTTTGTTTATGTGTAGTGTAAGGTTTGAATATTCAGTAGCTTACGTTCAGAGTTAGAAAGAACTATTGGAAAAATTAGAAAACAACAAAAAGAGATAGATCATTTTAGCAAAATGGCTTGCAACTCATATAATGCTGGAAATGAAAATGAACATCATCAGAGACTTTTAAAAGATTATGCTAATCCTACAATAGATGAAATTCATTTGAGTATACAAAACCTTGCTGTAGTAGCCAATTCATTTGAGCTTAAACCTACCATTATCCAAATGATACAAAATAATCAATTTGGAGGAACACTAAATGAATATCCTATTTGACACCTTGCTAGTTTTCTAAAATTATGTGCTACTTTTAAATATGATGGAGTGTCGAATGATGCTGTTAGACTTAGACTTTTTTCCTTTTTACTAAGGGATAAAGAAAAGATGCGGTTAAACTCGTTAGTACATGGATCTATCAGAACTTAGGGAGACTTATCACAAAATTTTTATCTAAATATTTTCCACCTTAAAAAACTGCTAAGCTTAGAAACGATATTATAAATTTTTGTCAGTTTGAAGGGAGATCAATTTATGAAGTCTGGGAAAGATTTAAAGATCTCCTTAGAAAGTTTCCACATCATGTGTTTCTAGATTGTTTAATAATACAAACTCTTATAATGGATTGGTTGGATCTCTTAGATCGATAATGGACGCTGCTGCAGATAGATCATTAATGTCGAAACCATTTGATGAAGCATATTCATTAATTGAAGAGATGACTAATAATAATTTTCATTGTCCCTATGAAAGGGTAAATCCAAAAAGAGTATCTAGCATTCATAATTCTGATGCAATATCTATATTAGTTGCCCAAATGGTTGTTATATCAAAAAAGGTATATCAATATGGAATGAATTTTTCTCAGACATCACCTGTACTTGAGGAAAACTCATTTGGACAAATGATAGAATATTAATCTTCTTATGAGTCCTTAAATGTAATAAATAATTGTTCTAATAATTCTTATTCCAATTATTTTAATCCTGGGTGGAAAAATCATCCAAATTTTAGTTGGAATAACAAGAACTCTAATGTTGCAAATCTGTAATGGAGAAACAACGCTGTGAACACATTGGGAAACTCCAACAATAAAGGGAATCCAACTTATAAACCATATTACCCTCTAGTTTATAATAATTTGTAGAGTAAAAAGAAGAAGTTGTCAATGGAAGAATTGATATTACAAATGAGAAGCCAATTACAAAGTCAAGAAGCTGCAATTAGAAACATGGAAAATCAATTGGGATGTATTGTTACTACACTTAGCAATAGACCTCCAGGAATGTTTCCTAGTAATGTTGAAGTAAATCTTAAATATTAGAAAAAAAGAGCAAATTATGACTATTCAACTAAGAAGTGGAAAAGAATTGAAAACGAGAGTTCAAAAAGAAGTGGAAGTTGAAGTTGAAAAAGATGAGGTGGAAAACGAAAAGTTTGGTGAAAATTTTGATTTTGAGTCAGAATGTCCGATTAAACTAATGAAAATCACTTTAGAAAGACCACCACCTCCATTTCCTCAAAAGATTGAAGCAGAAAAATAGAGAAAACAAAATTTTAAAATTTTTAAAAATATTAAGGAAATTAACGATAAACATTCCATTTGTTGAAGCCTTAGAACAAAAAGCTATGTGAAGTACATGAAGGATATACTTAATAAGAAATAAAGTTTATAGATAATATGATTGTTGCACTCAGTGAGGAGTGTAGTGTTATAATTCAAAAAAAGCTTCCTGAAAAACTTAAAAATCCTGATAGTTTTACTATTCCTTGTGCTATTGGCCAAAAATTTTTTGGAAACGTTTTATGTGATTTAGGAGCGAGTATTAATCTTATGCCTTTATTAATTTTCAAAAGGTTGGTTTTAGGAGATATTTTACCTATTAATGTAACTCTTTAGTTAGCAGATTGTTCAACTATCTAGCCAAAAGGAGTTATAGAAGATGTTTTGGTAAAAGTTAATAAATTTATCTTGCATGAGGATTTTATTTTATTAGATATGAAGGAAGATAAAAAAATTCCTATCATTTTAGGAAGACCATTCCTTGCCACTGGAAGAGCTTTAATAGATGTGCAAAAAGGAGAACTAACTATGAGAGTTGGCGATCAAGATGTTACATTTAATATTGCAAAATCAATTAGATACCCTAGAAAATAACAAGTGATTGAATGCTTCAGAATGAATATCAATGAATATTTAAGCCATAAATATTTCAAGAAGACATTTGAAAAGAAATTTAAAAAAATAATATTTGAAATTTGAAGATGAGGATAAAATTGAAGATGAATCTATGGAAGTGAGTAATGACGATGTGGATTATATTAAAAAAAAATTGAAATGTTAGATCCTACATAAAGTGACAAGAATTTGATTTCATCTATTGAGAAACCTCCTGAACTAGAAATGAAAACACTTCATAGACATTTAAAGTATGCATTCTTAGATATTTATCCACATTACCTATTATAATGTCCTTATTATTAACTGATATGCTAGAACAACAATTGTTGAAAACTTTGAGAAGATATAAGAAAGCCTTTGGATGAACATTTGATGATATTAAAAAAATTAGACCTTCAGTTTGTATGCATAGAATTTTATTGAAAAATCAACATGAACCAAAAGCTAATCCTTAAAGGAGATTGAATCCTATGATGAAAGAAGTTGTTAAGAAAGAGATTTTCAAATAGTTAGATGCTAGAATAATATATCCTATTTGAGATAGTTCTTGGGTGAGTCCAATTCACTATGTTTCAAAGAAAGGAAGTGTGGCTGTTGTGACAAATGAAAATAATGAATTAATACTAATAAGCCTAGTCACAAGATGGCGGATCTACATAGATTATAGAAAATTAAATTATACCTCCAGGAAGGATCATTTTCCTTTACCCTTTTTGGACCAGATGTTGGATAGGCTGGCTGGCATAAATATTTTTATTTTCAAGTTGGATATACCGGTTATCATCAAATACCTATTGCTCCAAAGGATCAAGAGAAAATGACATTTACTAGTCTTTACGAAACTTTTTCTTTTTAGTGAATGCCCTTTGGATTGTATAATGCATTTGCAACATTTCAATGATGTATAATGTTAATTTTTAGTGATTTAATTGAAAAAGGGATTGAAGTCTTTATGGATGATTTTTTATGTATTTGGAACTTCATTTGAAATATATCTAAATCATTTAAAGAAATTTTCACAACGATGTGAAAAGACTAATCTCGTATTAAACTTAGAAAAATGTCAATTTATTGTTGTAGGAGGAATTGTGCTTGGGCATAAAATTTTAGAAAATGGCATGAAAGCAGATCCTGCAAAAATATAGGTTATATAAAACTTACCTCCACTTACTATTATAAGAGGAGTTAGGAGCTTTTTGAGACATGCTGGATTTTATAGGAGATATATTAAAGATTTTTCAAAAATTACAAAGCCTTTATGCCAACCTCTAGAAAAAGATACAAAATTTGACTTTAACCAAGATTACCTTAAAGCCTTTGAAAATTTAAAGGAAAAAATTATCACCAGTCCTATAATTATTTCACCTGATTGGAAGAAACCTTTTGAATTAATGTGTGATACAGGTGATTATGCAATTGAAGTTGTTTTAAAGCAGAGATATAACGAGATTTTTAGTAAGACTCTTAATGATGCTCAAATTAACTACACCACTGCTGAAAGAGAGTTATTAGCCATTGTTTATGTTTTTGATAAGTTTAGGTCATATCTAATTAGAGCTAAATGTGTTGTGCATACTGAACATTTGGCTATTAAATATTTAATGCAAAAGAAGGATGTGAAACCAAGATTAATTAGATGGGTACTTCTGATGCAAGAGTTTGATTTTGTAGTAGTTGATAGGAAAGGGACTGATAATCATATTGCTGATCATCTATCTAGGCTAGAACATGAAGAAACACTTATTTGGAAAAAATAGTGTGAATCCTAATAAAATGGATTGGTATGCTAGATTAGATACTGCATTATGGGCATACAGGACAACTTATAAGACACTTATAAGAATGTCATTATATAGATTAATTTTTGGGAAAACTTATGATTTACCAGAAGAATTGGGACATAAAGCTTATTGGGCTATTAATGAATTCAATTTCAATTTGAAAGATGCTGGTGAGAAAAGATTATTGCAATTGAATGAGCTTGAAGAAATTAGAAATGAATCTTATGATAATGCTAGGATTTATAAGGAAAGAATGAAAGAATGACATGATCAGAAGATAATAAAAAATAAATTTGAATATGGATAAGAAGTTTTATTATACAATATAAGATTAAAATTATTTTTTGGAAAACTGAAGTCTAAGTGGAAAGGTTCATTCAAAATTGTGAAATTTTAACCCTATGGAGCTGTTAATATTGAAGATCCTAAGACCGAAAGGATATTTAAAGTGAATGGACATAGAATGAAACCATATTTTGATGGTCAAAGTTCAGTTTTGAAAGAGTCTCTAATGTTGGGTCACCTAGAATAAAGACTAAGAATGTCGATTTGACGACATCAAACCAAGTGCTTTGTGGGAGGCAACTCATATTATCATTATTTATTTTTCTTTTATGTTTTTGTTCAGAATATTCAATGTATATTTATATTTTTAATTTTATAGATTCCATGTATTTAATAAATTTAACATTAAGAAAATATTTAAAAACATCTTTATTCACCTAATTTTAAAGAAGAATTGATAATATATTGGATCAAAATCGAAATAGCAATTTTTTTGGAACTAGCATCTGAAACATCAAATGGGTGCCTAAAGTGCCACATTCCAGAGTGCTGGTGCTTGAAGCGCTAGAATCGGCACTTGAAGCTCCACGACGACAAAAATAACTTAAAACGTCTCGAAATGTAGTTTTTGGCGAGTTCTTCTCCTTATAACTCCTAAAAAGTGATTCCAAATTCCATTTTAAGTTTTCAAGAGAAAGGATCAACGCATTTTATGGATTGAGAAATCCATTTCATTGTGAATATGTTGCATTTATGATGACTGATTCATCATTGGATGAAGTGATTGCTTTTCTGCTGATGAAAAAGGAGAATGAAAAATTAAAAATAATTAGAAAGTTAACTTCTCCGCTTTCGTAATGACTATTCAATCATAGTTATGGCACCACTTCATCTCTGCTAAATTACTGCCAACAAATCATCCGAGTGAAGTAACAAAGGATTGAGCTGTGCTAAACTTCTGCATTCAGAAAATGAAGGTAGTTTATGTTGGTGCTCTGATAGTTCATCATGGTCGAAGTATAAAGTGCTACAACTAGTGGATTACCCTACCCTGATTTTCACTTTATGTGAGCAATCAGGCATAGAGTCCCATAGAAATGTGGAAAAAATGCAACCACAACATCCTATTGGGAAGCATATGGTTCAAAGACTTGAATAATTTATTGAGTCCTTGACTGGAGGTTTTGATAGACCCTCAACATCAGTTGCAAGAGCATCTACTTCTTGTTCTACTTTACTTGAAAATATTATGGAGCAACTCATGACTCAATAAATGAATAGTGTTAATATGCAGAATAGGATTGAAGGAATTGAAGTAAGGAATGCTTACAATGATGAATATAAGTAGAGGAAAGTTCAACATGATATAGCTTACAAGGAGGCTATGGTTAGATATCTTAGGGGTGAGTATAATGTGGAATTTCCAACTTACCCCAACTTTATGTTGCAGATCATGAAGAAGAAAAAGAAGAAGAAGAAGATGATGATGATGATGAGGAAGGGGATGAAGATTCATATTTTAGGAGTTTATTTTGTTTATTATTTTGATTGTTTGAAGTTTGTTTTAATTGAAATTGTTGTAGTAAGAACTTCATTTTAATGATGTGCTGTGGACCTAATTTGTAATATTAATTGTTGATTTTTTACTTTTTCTGCATTTTTAGTATTTTTAGTTTTTGTTTCTGTTTTAAGTTTTAGCAAATCCCTTAAAATATATTATGTTTTATATAATGTTTTAAAGCCTGTATACTTTTTTAAAGTTAGTACATGCAGTATGCCAAACCCTAGTTTCATACTCAGAAATCCTCTACAGGTTATTTTTTATTTTTACGCATTTACTGTTTTCTTTCACCAGCTAAATTTTAAACTGAACATTTTTAAATTAATTAAAAATTTAAGTTTTAGGGAAAGAAAAATTTCTCTTATAAAGAGGTTAACTAAATTTTATTTGTCCTCGATTAACTATATTTTTAAAATTAATTTAACATGACCTGAGATATTAAGATTTAACTTTAAATGACTAGACTTATGCTTGCAAATATTCTGGTAAATTTAGGTGCAAGTTTTTAATAATGAAGGTCAATTCTAGGTTAAGGATGTTTGGTATGAAAGGATAAGACTATATTTTTCTATTTAAAGTAAAGAAAATTTATTTTTGAAGTATTAAAAATTTTAGAGTTTCATGTAAGAAGAAAAGAGTGAAATTTTTTGAAAAGTCATAAACTAATACGAATTTATAAAGTGAAGAAAAGTAATGAGTTTTAACTTTAAAAAGAAGATAGTAAAGTTAAAAATTATTAAAGGCTATCCAGATATAGTAATCCACACTTTAAAAAGATAGAGAAAAAGAGAAAAAGAAAAGAATAAAAAATGATTGAGGAGAAGCTTGAGGAGATGCCTAATCAAAAATTGGCTTCACTTGAATCAACTTAAGGAAAAGGCTTTATTACCTTTTCTAAGCTTGTATTAAAGTATTAGCACCATTACTAGTAAAGTTTTCATGAAATTCCTTTTCATTTGAATGTTCTAAGTACTCTTGAAGCGACAAATTACAATTCTTCTTGAAATAAATATAGATTTAGAAATCTTAAATTTGACTACTAAGTACTCTTAGACTGAGAATTTGAATTTAAGTTATTATAGATTTTTCTTGAATTTACTATGATATTTATTAAAATAAAGTATCTAAGTTATAAGTTAATCTCTATTCTGATTCATATGCTTTTATGTAATAAAAGTGCCACTTGAGGACAATTAACACTCAAGTTTGGGGGATTTTGATACACCAAAATGATATGTTGTTTTAAGTATACATTTTATGCTTATTTTTGGTGATATTACACTTTAAAGAGGGGTATTTTCATGTTTTTGTTGCAGGTATATCAATTTTATGCATTTAGAGCAAAAGTAGCAAAAAGGATGAAATTTGGAGCCAAAACAATGAATTTTGAGATTCTGGTGCCAGAATTGGCGCCTGAAGCGCCACTTTATAAAGAGCTAGCGCCTGAAGTGCCATTTGACAGAGAACTGTCACCTGAAGCACCAAATTTAACTGAAGTGCCAAAAGCCAGAACAACACGGTCTTAAGCAAGTTGGCGTCTGAAGCGCCAGAACTAATGCCTGAAGTGTCAGAGACAACGTTTTTGTGGATTGAGGCGGATTAGGACAAACTTTGCTTGAATTTCAACAGGGACACTTGTTCTAAACACCCCATGGAATGATTCAATGCATCTAGAAACTTTGGAAGGTTATTTTATGAAGGGATGTCTCTTGGATCTATAACATATTATTTGGAATTCAAACGGGTTAACTTTTAAATAGAATTTTGGATGGAATTTTGATTTCTTTTTAGAGGGAGACAACCTTTAATGAAAGAGAGGGAAGTCTAGGGCTTGAAAGAGTGGGGGATGGTGGGTGAAAGAGGTGGTGTGGAGAGATTTTCGAAGAAGGCGAGAGAAAGAGAGAGAGAGAGAGAGAGAGAGAGAGAAAGTTAGGGGCTTAGAGATTTTCTTCGAGGATAGTAAGAGGAGAGGGAAAGTGAGAGATTTCTTCTTCATTACTTTTGTAAGATAGAATTTAGAGTGCTTGTAAGGAGGGAAAGTGACTGAAGAGAATTTATAGGGATTTGCTTGGGAAGGATTATGAGATAAGTTGCATTCTTTTATTTCTTTATTTTGTAAACTTATTTTTATATATGAAATCCGTGTTTTATCATATCTTTCTCATGAATTCTGAGAAGTCTTCTTTATCCTTCTCCCTACTTTGAGATATGGTTTTATGAATAATTGATTTTATTTTATACAATTTTAAATGTCAATAACTTATGAAGATTTGAACTCTGATCTTCATTTACTTTTCGATCTGATCAACTGAAGTGTTAAAATGTTTTGAGAAACATATATTACTAAAGGGATATGATTTCTATAACATATTGAGAATCACATTTGAATCCATGGAAGAAGATGTCATCCATGGGATTGAGTGAAAATAAATAGGGAAATATACTTTGTTGGATGCAGAATTAGAGATTTTAAGGTGATAGATTAAAATCCCCAATTTGGTCCAGTTGATTAGAACCCAATGTAAGATTGTTAGCCCTCAGGTGAGGGAGTAGTGGGAGCTCTATTGTGACAGCGGTATTCTCCCAGCCTTACCACAAAATTAAGGACCATACTCTGGATAAGTTAATATTCTTTATGCACTTAGAAGATGGCAAAGAATAGTATTTTTAACTTCATTTTATTTAGCTTTCACTCATTTTCTCTAGATTTGAATTTCATACTTCACTTTTGTAGTTTAAACTGTAGTTTACAACATAATGATAAGAATTTACTTTTAAGCATTTCCAACTTTCCTGTTGGATCAATATCGAGGACTCCATTAGAGCCCTTTATTACTTGAGCGATAAGTATACTTGAGTTATTTTTAGGGGATCTGGTAGTTAAAATATTTTAAAAAGATAAAATTATTTTCACTAAAGTTATTTTTGTTGGGATTAAATTGCATATTTACTATTATATTTGCCGTGTGTATTTTTCTATAATGAAAAATATTTGCAAAAATAACACACTAAATCCGCCAACATCACGTGGGAATAGTTGAAAGAACTTCTGTAAAAGTGTGCACAACATGCTCTACCAGATTGGGTAATAATTCAAACATTTTACAATGGATAAATTGAATATCTGAGAACTATTATCAATGCCGTTGTTGGTGGTTCATTGATGTCGAAACCATTTCATGAAGCATATGCTTTAATTGAAGAGATGCCTACTAATAATTTTCAACGGCCTTCAGAGAGGGTAAATCGAAAGAAAGTAGCCAATATTCATGAATCTGATGCTTTTGCAATGTTAAAAAATCAATTTGCTACAATTTCAAGGAAGTTAGACCAATTTAGAATGAATTTTTCTCAAGCAATTTCAATGATTAAAGAGAATTCATTATGATAAATGGTAGATTCTCAAACATCATTAGAAACTTTGATTGTCATAAATAACAAGCCAAATAACCCATATTCAAACTACTATAAACCAGGTTGGAAAAATCATCCTAACTTTAACTGAAATAATAATAATTTTGGTGGTAATAATCAACAATGGGGAAACAACCAAGTAATCTCATTGAAAAATGTGAACAACCAGGGTAATAATAATTATATATCTACTTATCCTCTAGGTTTTAACAGTAATCCACAATTTAAGGAAAATATGTCTATAGAAGAAGTAGTGTTACAGATGGGAAATCAGTTACAAATTTGAGGAGTTGCAATTTGAGAATCATCTGGGACAAATAATAAATTCATTAAGTAATAGATCCCAAGGATCACTTCCTAGTAATACATAGATAAATCCAAAAGACCAGAATAAAATTGGAAGAGAGTTGGAAGGTAGAGTTTAAAAAGAGATTGAAGTAGAGAGAGAAGAAATTGAAGAGCTTAAAGAGAACGCTCTGAAAATTTTAGTGAGACTTATTTCTCCACTAAAAATTGACTTGGAAAAACCACCACCTCCATTTCGTCAGAAACTTTGTCAACAAAAGTTGGATAAATAATTTTAAAAATTTATAGAAATCTTTAGAAAGATTACGATTAATATTTCATTTTTTGATTCCCTAGAACAAATACCAAGCTATGTAAAGTTTATGAAAAATATTATTTACAAATAAATAAAGTTCAAAGATAATGAGATTGTTGCACTTCGTCGATTGCTAAATTGAAAATTGTCGGGTTTGATATCCCAACACCTGATTTAATTTAATTTAAATATATAAATTGAAAAAAATAGTATTTTAAATTTTGAAAACATAAGACCAGAACGATCTCATATCCTCAGTAGTTTAAATAAACGAGTCTAATACTGCAAGCAATGCATCTATCCCGAAGGGTAGACACACTACTTAATTGTAAGGCTCGATTAAATAAACTAGAGAATTTATGGTATCCGTTTAAGTATGTGAAAAACCATTTTTATGCTAACCAACAAGTTCCCTTGTTTAATATAAAAAATTAAAAAGGGTTTATATTAAACTGTGTTCTTAAGCGTTTCTTATAAGGGCAAGCCTTTATAGTTAATTACATCTTAGATAACCAAAGTCACCTAAGAAAACTCTCAATAAAAATCAGGCGATATTATTATTAAGGATTTCAAAGAGATCAAAAAAGAGGTGTGAAAGGGGAATGACACAAATTTGTAACTTTTATTTTGGAATCCAAAGGAAGAAGAACTAGGAAATGTCATGGATCCTGAGGAGAACCTTCGATGACTTCCTAAGCTATCCTATGGTTCAGCTTCAATTTCAAGAAGGAATTAAGTGTTTCATCTTGCATATTTTATTAATTAAGGCCTACATTCAAGGGAGATGATCACACAAATTTTCTGGAAGATATAAGGATTTAGGTCATGACAAACAACATCCTCAGAATCCTAAAGCAAGTTAAGGCTTAAATTGTATAGCTGTTGACCTCATTTTTTGTTGAGGTTTGCTTTGTCCCATTTAGTAGCCTAGGGTCTAGCCATAGGACTTTTCCTGTTGACTATTTCTAGAAAAATAGATCTGGAACCCTCACCATTAGAAATTCTATACTCTTCTCCACTCAACTTGAAGTTCCACATATTGCTCTCAACCTCTAAATACTTAGTAGGTGGGGTCACTGTGGGGGAAACTCAAGATGAGTCACCCTTAGGATTGATAGAACTTAGGGTTGACCCTGGGTGTTGGTCTGGAGCTAAGGCACTCACTACACTCACTACACTTATCTGCACTCATAATCACTCACAACCCTGAACTCAAATTTCTAGCCTAGATCCCTTGATCTTTTAGGATACTCATGTAGATGGCCCCCTAAACCTACTAGCCCTAAGGCTATGGTCTGGCTGTAACCACTACATAGAAGACCCAAAATGGGGTTTCCTTTGGTCCATGGCTTATTGGTGATGATTGGTACATCAACTCTACCAAAATACCCATCTTGGCTTTTTACCCCTAAAACACCCCCTAATTACCAAAATACCCCTCTTGGGCTCAAAATCCCAAAAATTTCAAAAATTCTTAGAAAATCCCAATAAATCCCAAATATTCCCAATTTCATTTCTTTCAACTACCACATGACCCAATTTGGCCAATTTGATCATATTTAACCAAAATCCCCAAAATTCCCATTTAAAGATCCAAATTTCCCCAAATCCAACTCAAATGTCCATCAATTTGATCTCAATTGACCCCAATTTCAATCCTAAATCCAAATTCACTTTTGATATTACCAAACTAAACCAAATTCAAGCTCAATTGGTCCATGATTTGAGCCCAATTTTGATTTGGGGCAAAACCCCAATTTTGACCATATGACATAATCTCACCAAATTGAACCCAAAGCCTAGTCAATTGGCCTCAATTAATGTTTAAAAATCTTTATAACATTCCTATACATCAAAATCAACCTTAAATTGACCTTGGTGAAGCCTCAAATCCATTTGATTTTGGCCTAAATCCAAAATTCCTAAATTTAGCCCCAAATTGGCTAAGTGCCCAAATTTCACCCAATTGATTGCCTTAACCTCCAAATTGGCATCCAATTCATGTTCAAAACTCTTCATGAGGTCCCTATTGACCATTTATAACAATCAATTTGGACTTATCCCAAGGATAACCCAAGCTAGACCCAAGCCTAGCCCAACATGACCAAATTGATTAAAGTTCAATATTCCCTCAAATTGACCTTTTAATTGAACTCAAAACCACTTCCATACTTCAACGAAGTTGTTCCTTATGATCATCTACACCAAATGCAACAATTATTTGGGCCAATTAACACGGCTAACTTAGCCCAAACCCAAGTTTTGGTCATTTGCACCCAGTTGGACCCATACACTAAATGTGACCTAACCACCTTAGAACTACCAAATTAACTCCACTACAGCAATTAGTTGGACTTAGTGACCAATCCAAACACCATGAAAACAACTAAATTAAGCCATGGACCAAAGGTCCCCAAAATTAAGGGATCATATTTCAAAAAAATGCACATGCTTAGGATATATTTGCCAAATCCAAGCACATTTGCATTAAATTGCTGGCCGGTCGGCCAGCCTAGTGGCCGGAAAAGTCCAAAATCAAGAGCAACTCCCATGGCACCTCACCCAAATCAAACCTAGAGGCCAGCTCACCCAAATTAAACTATGGAGCTCCTCTGCCCTCCATTTAAGAACCACAATGCACCCAAACTTATTCCTTGAGAGCCACCCCATGGCTATTTTTATAAAAACTCACCTCCCACGGCCATGGGAGGTGTGCTGAAAATTTCTTAGAGAGGCCCCTCCAAACTTCACACAGAGCTTCCCTAAGACCCCTTCAGTGCATTTCAACCATTTTCCCTCATTCATTCCCATTGTCGGAGCTGAATTTTGAGCTTGAAAGCATGCCGGAAACTAGGACAGAACCAAATACACCTCCACACTCCACGAAACTTCAATTGCGTGTGCCCACACCTTCACAAGAGTGCAAGAAGCCAGAGCCCCATCAAGTCCCCCTTCCACAGAGCCTCTACCATAGCTCTAGACCAACACCTGTAATCGAGCTTGGTCAAATTCACACCTAGACTTCACACCAAGGCCAGGGACTCAATCCCTAGCCTCCTTAGACCCCAACAAATGTGTCGAGCACCTCTGATCGAAGCCTCCCTTCTCAGAGCAAGGGTATAAAACTCCTCCTCCTCCTGAGCTTATTTTGATTCTCAATTTACTTAAACTCGATTTCATGGTACCTTATCCGTACAAATATGTTCATCTCCCTTAGAAGAGTCCATATGATCAAACCCGAAGTGATTTGGTTGAGTCTAGGCTGAGATCTTAAGGTTTTAGTCCAGACGGGCACGAGATCATTCTATCGGGGATGATGACGGGCAGTCGTTCGATCAAGCGTGTATCAAACGGATTGGGGAGATCGAGCCGGACGGCGGTTCGAGACATGAATAGCGGGCCGAGTTAGCAAGCTACGTGGACGGCAGCGTCCAACCAGAGCGCGCCACGCATGCTTTCAGAGCCGTCGTAGGTTGAGGTGGCACGCGCGGTTTAAATAGAAAAATAGGTGTATTTTCTTATTTATTTAATACCCTTAACTTCAAAAATACATAACTTTGTGTAGAAAAATCACAAAAATAACATAAAAATACTCACTTGCTCAGTGAACAGAGGAGAATAATGTGGAATAATTTTCAAGCCCATTTGATGCATAAAATATTTTTAATTAATTAAATACTATTTGGAATCATTTGATTTTCCATGCATATTGTCACATCACCTTGGCTTGGAATTTTGACATATTGTAGCCTCTGTAAGGGAGGACATTCTCTGATTTTTCCAAAGTGAGATGAGGTTCCTATACAGAGATCCATATTTTTCAAGTTATTTCACATCATTTCCTTAAACTAATAATGGAAATTAGCATATTGATTATTAAATCCCAAGAAAATTTTGGAAAGTCCACCATGACTTGAAAAACCTTTGGGAATAATTTCATAGGTCAAGTCATTTAAAAAAATCCTTAAATTTTCCAAATACTAAATCACTAAAATAATTAATTTTGGAAAAGATAAACATTTAAATGACTTGATTTTTGATCTCCACTATGATTTATGATCCAAAGAACTCATCATAAAAGTTTCAAAATATTTTGAGTTCATTTAATAACTTAAATTGATTTTTAAAGATAAATACCACTCTTAACACATAAATGATTTTTAAAAAATCAAAATATAACTCAAAAAATTATGAAACTTAGTTTTTTTGAGTTCTCTGTGATGAGGG
This sequence comes from Phalaenopsis aphrodite, assembly GCA_003013225.1. NCBI lineage: Eukaryota > Viridiplantae > Streptophyta > Magnoliopsida > Asparagales > Orchidaceae > Phalaenopsis > Phalaenopsis aphrodite. The sequence goes on from NEWO01000919.1 coordinate 128,884, forward strand.
ATATTTTATAAAAATAAAATAATATTTAAAATAAAAACTTAATTTTTGGCCTATTTTAAATATTTAAATAATTAAAAATCCATAAAAATCACAAAAATAATAAAATTCATGGAAATGCTCTAAATTGTTTCCTAATCACTTAAGAACAATTAGAATATTTTTCCTGATTTTCTAAATAAAGATATTTATTTTCAAATACTTAAAAATAATTTTTAAAAGGCTAAAAATGAGTTTTCACTAAAATAATTCTAATAAATCAAGGAAAAAATAAAAAAATATAAAATTTAATCCTTCGAGTTCTTTGACCTTAGGGAGATTTTTCAAAAATATAAAACTTAATTTTCACCACCTAAAATATTTTATTTTTATTAAGTAGCCAAGAACTTAAAATAATTCTAATAAATCACAGAGAATTCAAAAAATTATGAAATTTT
>NEWO01000919.1:132612-149475 GCA_003013225.1 Phalaenopsis aphrodite
TGCAAAGTACAATAATAATTCAGATTATATTTCACTTATATTTCCTTACTTTGAAACAAAACTAAAAACTTGATCCTGAAGAAAAATAAGAATTTAATTTTTTAATTTATATATATTGGGATACTATGCAAGTATACGTATCGTTATCAAGTAATATAGGACTTTTTTATTAAGACCTGAATATCGTACCCACGGTAAATTTAAACAATATGCATTATTAGAAAACTTTCTATTTTTAAAAAGACATTACTTAAATTTTATATATTTTGCAGTAACAAAAACTTAAATATTTTTAGTATTTTTTATATATTGACAAAATAGTAAAACTTAAAAAGATAACTAGAGTTTTGAAGATGAAAAACACTTAGTAAGAAAAATATATTTCTTCTAATCATGAATCAATAATAAGTATATGAATTATGTTGTGGAAGTTTGCAAATTGTGTTGTGCAAAATAGGAGCAATAATATTCTTTGTCGTTACTAGAAACGCTATAAAGAACTTTGGCTAATTTAAAATTTGAATAGTTCTGAAGACCGGCTAGGTAGGGAAGATACTAGCTCTCACTCTAGAGTTTCCTTGATTCCCTCCATCTGGGGGTTAACATTCTCATATCAGAACCTAAAAGAATAAACCAAGTTGGGGGCTTTAACCTGTCACTTTAAAGTCCTCTAACTCTACACCCTTCAATGAATATTTTCTTATTTATTTGCACTCAATCATATGAACTACATTTTCATTCATACTACCTCATGTGATTCTTTCCAATTGTTGACTGAGAGAATACCAACCCGGTTCTTCTATGTTCTCACGACAAATTTTAACATCTGGATTGGCCAAATCAAGAAGTAAATGAAGTGCATGAATTTAAATCATCACAACTTCTTCCAACATTAAAGATCATTACTCTCCACAATTTCCACCCAAAACTTAATTTCTTATAACTTTAAGAAGAAAGATAAATAAAACTACTCAGAATCTATGGAGAAAATAAAAACATACTTTAGTTTAAAAGTAGAAATCATTGTCAAACCAACAACAAGTCTCAATTAAAACCAAAAGTAGTCTCAAAACAAAAAGATAAAAACTTATCTCAAGTTCTCAATCAAACTCTTGAAGTTCTTTTGAATCTCTTCTCTTTACAATCACTCAAAATAAAATAAAAAAAAGGATAAAATAAAAGTAAAAGTGGTGCGTGAAAATCTCTCTGAACTAATTCCCCAAATGAGAACTTTCAAAGCTTTCCAATACTTTCAGGACTTTCCAATACTTTCAGGACACCTTTCAAAGTCTTGTCTTCCTTATTTTATAGTTTTCCAAGAGGTTCCTTGGAAACTCTCAAAATATGTCTAGATTCGATGTATTTCCCCAAGAGATGCATCCTTTCATGATAATTTTTGTCCATGGTGATTATAACCACCTATTAAGTCAATGGGTGCCCAAAAACCTCTTCAAAATTCATCAAAATCAAATTCACTCGTCTAGTAACTGCCACTGACACTTAAGCTCGGGACCCCTGGCCCTTAGACGCGGCCTTCTTTGTTTACCCGACACTTAAATGTCGGATCTAGCGCTCAGGCACCAAAACTCATTTGCACATTTTTCACCTTTTTGCTCCAAATTTGATCCTTTTTCACTCCTTTAAGAATATTTCACCCTTTTTACTTGTATATGCAAGAAAAACACAAAAATACCTTACATTAAAGCGTAATATCTCAAATATATATATATATATATATGTCTAAAAACACTATATTTTAGGTGTATCAAAATCCCCCAAAATTAAAATGTTTCTTGTCCTGAAGTGACACTTCAATCTTTAAAAACTACATATGTATGATATATATATGAGTTTTTTTAGGAGTTACTAAAATTTAGATTTAGAAATATAGTAGTCTAATTTAGAAAAAATATTCAGTAAATGAGACCAACTTAAAGTTTAGAATTTCTTAAAGTTAAGAAAGATGAAAATATGAGTTTCTATCTAATTTAGAAATGTATTATAGATTTTCCAAATTTAGAATTTAGTTCTTTTATTATCTCCACTTAAAAATTTTATTTAAAAAAATTTTACTTACATATTATATTTATAAGCTTAAGAGTTTCTCAAGTCTTATACTTTAAAAAGATCAATGTAGAATCAATTTTTGATTAGGCACTAATCCTCAAGCTTCTCCTTCCTAATTTTTTTTCTCTTTTTCCTTTTCTTTTTCTTTTTCTTTTCTTTCTTTTTTTCTTTTCTTTTTCAGGCAAGGATTACTATATCTGGATAGGCCTTTAATGATTTTGAATTTAACTTCTCCTTTCCTAAAGCAAAGTCTTGATATAAGTCTTTTACTTATAAATATAATAATAGTTTTGAAATTTATTTTAATAAAAGAAATTTAAGTATTAAAAATAAAAGTCTAAATTATCTAAATTTTTTTAAAAATAAAATTTTTCCTACTAAAGATAGTTACTTATATTAATCATTTTCTCATCTAAAAAATTTTTAACTAAAAGTTTTTTCTTCATTAATAAAAATTTTAACTAAATTTTCTTACTCATTTTAAAAATCAAATTTTACTTCCCTAGTATAACTTCATATACTTAATCAATTTTTTTTCTTTTCAAATCAAATTCACTTGTAGCATATTTGAGAACAAATAAAAATCCCATTTTTAAAATATTTTTCATCCTCCCAAACTTAAATTTTTAACAGATTAAACAATTTAACATCAGATATATATAAGCAAGAATGAAAATTTGAAAATAACATGCTAACAGGAATTTTAAACCCTAATGATACAAGTATAAAACCAAAAGCAGGAGTTTAATTAATTTTTTATCAAATTTTCTAAGATTTCATTTTACTTTAACATATAGAGATTCAATATACTTCTAAACAGCAGGTATAAACATAAAAGCAAACATACACACTACTGACATCACAATCTTAACATAAAGACAAACTTGCAAACATGATAAAAGAAAAATAAAGGGTAGCAGTTTCTGAATTTCAAGTTTAAGATCTAAGCTAGAAAGATTTTCTACTTTATAATATATATGAAATTAAGCTAAGTTCTAAACTAACTAAATTACAGTACTAAACACAAAACAACAGTTACTACCCTAAAATTTAAAAATAAAGTACTCACTACCACAAATGTCATAATAGCAATAAAACATAAAAGTCCAAAACACAATATAGTCCAAAACAACACACAGATGCAAAAGTAGCAAGCCTAGGCCACATAGTTGATATCATATTACAATCATAAAATAAATCTCTTAGCCCTACTCTTCATCCTTAGAATCACCTCTATACCATTTTTCTGCAGGCTCATAATCAGGATATCGAGGATATGGATAAAACTGCACTCCTGGGTCACCTCTAATCAAGCTCTCCAAAGATGAGTGGAATTTCTCTTCATAATCACTCTTCCTTCTATTATAACTATTAGTATGATATGCAAAATGCTCTAAATTTTGTACCTTATCCATGGTAAAATTGATATTATCCATCATCTTCTGTAATAACTCATCTCGGGTATGAGTAAACATACCTCGAGATGTAGAAGCACGTGAAGTAGATGGTCTAGATGAAGAAGCAGCAGAGGTAGATGCAGCAGACGTTTCCATTCCATAGCTCCTGGAAAATCCTCCTCTCTAGCCAAAAATTGAATGCTCAAAATAAGTCTTCACATTCACTTTCATGATGGGCTTTAGAGGTAACAAAACTTCCTTCAAACTATCATATTTAACCCCAACCTGCTTGCACAAAGAAAGGATCAAGGAAGAAAATCCCAGACCTACAGTTGTAATAGTTGTAGCAGAACTAATGATAGTCTGACAGATCAAAGCTCCAATGTTGATGAGCCTTCCCTCTTGAATACAATAGTTCAACGTTGCTCTTTCTCTGGTCACTTCACAGAGATGATTGGTCGGAAGCAGATGAGCAGAAATGAAATAGTGGCAGGCCTTTGAAGGTGCACATAACTTTGAAGTTGGGAAATTTACTCTCCTCTCATTGGTAATCTTTGAAAGTCCTCCCTCAATAGTCAGGTATGAAATAATCTTACATAACTCCGCTTCAGTAGGACTATAATTTGCATAAAAACATAAAGTAAATGGTAAAATAAGTTGATTACCTCTAGCAAAAAGTACCAACTTTCATTGAACCATAAATCGATTGTCTTCAGCTTCAAGAAGATTTGCATAGAAATCCCTCACAATAGAAATCACTGCGATAGCAGAGAAACAACAGAACTGTTCCCACTATCAACGAACAATTAAATCTTCCACTTCTCCACCTGAATTTCTAAAACATAGCTCCGGAATCAATTTTCGTGACCGTAGGGCATCATTGTATCGAACTTGAGCTTTCAAACTAACAAATTTGCTCGAATCAAACGGGCTTTTTCCTCTATTCCTCTTCATTTTTGGTGCCATTCTACAAATTTTATAAATTCCAAAAATAACTTCAAAAATCAAGTTTAAATCACTAAACTAAACTTCCAAAAGAACAAACAAACTTCCCAAGTAATTTCCATATACTTTTCCTCATTTTTCACCATGAATAGTGAATTTTCAAATTTCTGCAAATGTGCTCAAAATATATGATGAAAATCTAAAATTTTCGCATAGAAGTAAAACTCTTACCTCAAGGAAACCGAATCTAGCAAATTTCCCTTAATTCCATCAAGAAATATCCACTTAATGTTGTACCCTAGCCCTTAAAACCGCGATTTTTAGAGGCAGAAGATGACGAGAGGCGTTAAAAATGGCATTTTCGGACCAAAATTTCACTTTTAACCATTCGCGAACCAGTTTTCGTGAACCTGCGCTTAAGCACGGGTAAGTGGCGCTTAGGCGCCTGCCTCTTGGGTTAGCTCGCACTTAAGCGTGATATGTGGTGCTTAGGTGCCAGTGCATTATTTTTGAAATCTTCAAATTTAAGTAAAATGCACTATTTACCTAAGTAAACCACCCCTGAATGGTCTCATAGCACTTATTTGACTATTTTCAACTTCCTATAACTTCCCTCTCTCTCAAAATTCTCTTTATTAACTATTTCAATTTGAGGCTAAAACAACACAAAATTTTCACAAAAGTAAACTTATATTAATTCACAAACAAGTACAAATACTATTGACACTTAATTCTCACTCCAAATAGTCTCGGACGAGAAAATTTTATTAAGTACAAAACACTTAACACACATTCACAATTAAACACATAAATAAAATAAACACTAACGCATGTCTTAAACACTAAGAACACTTAAAGACAATGGCTTTAATCACACAAAAACAAACATAGAACTTAATTCTTTTCTTCATTAGAAGGAACAAATTCAAGACTTTCACTAGTCTCTCCTGTGGCAACTGGAATATAAAGTTGATAAAACGGACGGTGGTGACGTGCTCTGATGCAATCTTCTTAAATCCACTTTTTCTTAAGAAACATCTCCTTATCTCCTTCCTCTATATAACTAGTGTGGCTAATTTTCATTTTCAATTGCCATCCAATATGCTCTAGATGTGCATGAATTTCCAATACCTTAGTCTCCAGTACATACACGGTACTGGCTAAATTGCATTTTCAATTGCCATCCAATATGCTCTAAATGTGCATGAATTTCCAATACCTTACTCTCCAGTACAAACACAGTATTTTCAATTTTGTTGATTTTCTGTGATATTCCTTCAATACTAACGGCTAAGAAACTGTTATACATCTCTTGTGCACTTTGACTAATGAATTTCTTCCTCATGGTGTCTTCTTTCTTCTTCAAATCCATCTCCCATGAAGACATCATTTTAAAATTCTCTCTCTTTTAGACTTTAGGGCTAGAAATGATCTGGGGTAAAATTCATTCACTAAAGCCTTCTATTTATAAACCTAAATCCTTTCAATAACTCCTAGACACATTTAAAAACTGCCAAGACATGTTTTTGCAAACTTTTAGGCAGTTTTTCCTTCTAAAATATTAATTTTGCATATGTTTTAAACTGTCGCTCTTAAGCATCGGATTTGGCGCTTATGCGTCAGGGCACATTTTTGCACAAAACTTAACGTCCAAATTCTCATTTTAACATGTCTAGATCACTAAATAAAGACTTAAAATCAATACTAACACATAATTGTCTAAAAAATACTACCCTAATTTTCTTAATCAGACATAAAACATCAATAAAAAAAATACACTGATACTTATGGGCTGCCTCCCACAAAATGCTTGGTTTTACGTCGTCAGCCCAACGTAACCAGTACTTACTCTGGTTGACCCAACATCATTCCATCATTAAACTTTTGTTGATCCCCTATATAATAATGTTTCAGTCTATGTCCATTCACTTTAAAGATTTTCTCAGAATTAGGATCTTTAATATCCACAACTCCACAAAGATAAACTTTAATCACAATAAATTGACCCATCCACCCAAACTTAAGTTTGCCTGGAAATAATCTTAACCTTGAATTATATAGCAAAACTTGTTGCCCTGGCTGAAAATTTTTATTAAGAATCCTTCGATCATGCCACATCTTCATCTTTTCTTTATAAATTTTGGCACTTTCATAAGTCTAATTCCTTATCTCTTATAGCTCATTTAATTGTAATAATCTTTTCTCACCAACATCTTTCAAATTATAATTGAACTCTTTAATTGCCTAATATGCTTTATGCTCAAGTTCAACTGGTAAGTGACAAGCTTTCCCAAATATTAGCCTATATGGGGACATTCTAATAGGAGTTCTATATGCAATCCTATAAGTTCACAAAGCATAGTCAAGTTTAACTGACCAATCCCTTTTTGTTTGATTCACAAAATTTTCTATAATTATTTTAATTTCTCGATTGGATAATTCAGCCAAACCACTTGTCTGAGGATGATAAGTAGTGACAATCCTATGATTTATATGATATTTCTTTAATAACATCTCCATTATAACATTTTTGAAATGACTTCTCTCATCAGTAATGATATCTCTTAGCTTCCCAAATCTACAAAATATATTCGTTTTCAAAAATTTTGCAACACATTGAGCATCACATTGAGGCAAGTAACATCTTCTACCCATTTGGATGCATAGTCCACTGCTAAGAGAATATATAAATTTCCAAAAGATGGTATAAATGGTCCCATGAAATCTAATCTCCAGACATCAAATATTTCAACTTCTAGCATATAATTGAGGGGTATCTCATTTCTCCGAGAAATATTACCTACTCTTTGACATTTATCATAAGTTTTGATATAAGCATTAACATCTCTAACATCTCTATATATTTTAAGTGTATCAATCGCTAATTTACCTCACCAATTAATTTGAGGGAAATTTGGAGTTATTTAGGACATGCTGGATTCTACAGACGATATATTAAAGACTTCTAAAAAATTGCTAAGCCTCTATGCCATTTACTAAAAAAATATGTAATTTTTAATTTTAATAAGGAGTGCTTAAGAGATTTTGAGCTATTAAAAGAAAAATTAGTCACTGCACCAATTATTGTTTCACCAGATTGAGTAAAACCTTTTGAATCGATGCGTGATGTAAGTGATTATGCTATTAGAGTTGTTTTAGGATGAAAATATGATAAGATTTTCAAAGTAATTTACTATGCTAGTAGAACTCTTAATGAAACTCAAATTATTTATACCACAACTGAGAAAGAGTTATTAGTAATAGTATATGCTTTTGATAAATTCAGATCATACTTAGCTGAAAAAAAAATGTTGTGCATACAGATCATTCTGCTATTAAATATTTAATGAAAAAGAAGGATGCAAAAGCAAGACTAATAAGATGGATTCTTCTTATGCAAGAATTTGACTTTGAAATAGTAGATAGGAATGAAGCTGATAATCAAATTGTTGATCATTTTTTCATGCTTGAATTAGAAAAATTATTCTATTATGAAAAAGAAATTAATGAATATAGTCTAGATGAAAAATTGTTCAATATATATGAGTGGTGTGTACCATGGTATGTTGACATTGTGAACTTTATTGTCAGTGATATTATACCATATGGTCTGACATAGAAACAGAAGAGGAAATTATATCTGAAGGTAAGACTTATTTTTGGGATGACTCATTTTTATATGGACAAGGAAATGATCTAATTATTTGAAGATATGTGCCTTTAGAAGAAACTTATGAAATTATCCAAAATATCATGATTTTAATTTTGTGGGACATTTTGGTGTTGATAAAATAACATACAAAATTTTGAAATCAAGATTTTATTGGCCTACAATATTTAGAGAGATTGATGCTTCTATCAAAACTTGTGATTGATGCCAAATTTTAGGAAATACTGCTACAAGAAATTAGATGCCTCTCAATTGTATGTTGAAAGTCAAGATATTTGATGTTTGGGGATTAGATTTCATGAGACCATTTATACCATCTTTCAAAAGATTATATATATTGTTAACAGTAGACTATGTATCCAAATGGATAGAAATTGTTGCTTTACCTCCATGTGATGCTCAAAGTGTTGCAAAGTTTTTAAGATTGAATATATTTTGTAGATTTGAGATACCAAGAGTGATCATAACTAACGGTGGAAGTCATTTTATAAATGTAGTAATGGAGAAATTTGTAAATAAATATCATATTAACCATCAAACTGCTACTACTTATCATCCTCAGACAAGAGGTTTGGCTGAATTATCCAATCATGAAATTAAAAGAATTTTTAAAAAATATTTGAATCCAACAAAAATGGATTGGTCCGTCAAACTTGATTATGCTTTGTGGGATTATACAACTGCATATAGAACTTCTATAGGAATGTCCTCATATAGGCTAATATTTGAGAAAGCTTGTCCTTTACCAGTTGAACTTGAGCATAAAACATATTAGACTATTTAGGAATTCAATTATAATTTAAAATATGCCGGTGAAAAAATACTATTACAGTTAAATGAGCTTGAAGAGATAAGGAATGAATTTTATGATAGTACTAAGATATTTACAAAAAAGATGAAGATGTAGCATGATCGGAGGATTCTTACAAAAAATTTTGAGCCAGTGTAACAAGTTTTGCTATATAATGCAAAATTAAGATTATTTCCAGAAAAACTTAAGTCCAGGTGGATGTGCCCATTGGTTGTGATAAAAGTTTATCCCTATGGAGCTGTGAATATGAAAGATCTTAGAATTGAGAAAATATTCAAAGTGAATGGTCACAGACTGAAACCATAATTTTTTGGGGGATCAAATTAAATTAAATGAACTTATGATGTTGGGTCAACCAGAATAGCACTGGTTACGTCGAGTTGATGACGTAAAACCAAGCACTTTGTGGGAGGTAACTATTAGTTGTCAGTGTGTACTTGTTTTAAATGATATGTTGTTGATTTTGATTATAAAAAAAATGGTAATATTTTTAATATATAATGATATATTGGGGATTATAAGACCTTAATTGAAGACTTAGACGAGTTAGAATGCATATTTGGACATTAAGTAGGCCAGTGCTAAAGTGCACGAAGCTTAAGTGCCAATATGCGGCGCTTAAGCGCAGTAGTTAAAAAAACATGTAAAGGTAATATTCTAGAAGGATTGAAAGTGTTTTAGTGGCTTTAAACGTGATTTGGTGGATTTTGAACATGAGTAGTGAGTCTAGACTTCATCCAAGGATTATAAATGACATGAGAATGAAGAGAATTTTTACCGCACTTCAAATTTTTATCCTAAAGTCTAAGTGAATAAAAAAAGAGTGAGATAATGTGCAAAAATGTCTTCTTGGGAGATTGAAATGAAGAATAAAGAAGAAGCCATTAAGAAGAGGTTTTTGAGTCAAAGTGCACAAGAATTATACAACAGATTCATAGTCGTTAGTATAAAAGGAATAATAGAGAAGATTGCAAAGATTGAGGCTAACATGGCTTCAATTGAAGCAAAAGTGAATGAGACTAACACACACTTGGAGCATATTGAATGGCAGCTTAAAATGCAATTCAGTCATACAATTCATATAAAAGAAGTGGACATGATAATGTATTTGAAAAACAAGTGGCATAAAGAAGACTCAATGATAGTTCTTCAGCGCCATCTGTTCTATCAAATCTATATTTTGAATGCCCTAGAAGAAACAAGTGAAAGGAGTGAAAGGCCATGATATGTTCCATCAGAAGGAGAATGTAATTAAGTTTGAGAGTCTAGTTTGTTTGTTCGTAGTCAGTGTTTCTTTGGTTTATGAGTTTTGATGTTAAGTTTGTTTTTTATTTGAATTGATGTGTTTAGAAGATATCTCATCCAAGAATCTTTGATTTGAAGAAAATATGTGTAAATTGTGCTTGTATTTGTTTTTAAAAAATAAATGAATTTTTTTTGTGAGGAAAATTATGTGTTATTTAATGTTGAATCGAAATTGAGAAAATTTGTGAATTTTGAGAAAGAGGAGAATAGAAGGGGAATAAAATAGTTATTAAAATTTATAAAATCATTTAGGTGTGGGTGACTTACCCATGATGTGCATTTAACTTAAAAGTTAAGAATATCAAAATTTGTGCACTAGCGCCTAAGCGCCAAAACCACACGCTTAAGCGCAGGTTACACGAGAGGTAGTGACCTAAGCGCCGATCAATCACGCTTACGTGATAGTTCACTTAAACCGGTTCACGAATAGTTAAAGGTGAAAAATTGAATAAAAAATTAACATTTTTACCCCGAACGTCATCTTCTTCCTCTGCCGTTCGTGATTTTGGATTTAGGGCACCTCTAAAGTTGAAGATTTCTTGGTGTAATTGATCAAACTTCATTAGATTTCATCTTCTCAAGGTGAGATCTTCACTTCTTTGTAGAAAGTTTTTACCATATATTTGGAGTACATTGTGGAATTTTTTGAAAATCACTATTCATGGTGAAAACTTAAGAAAAATCTATGGAAAATACACGGAAATGATAGTTTATGTTTTTTTAAGTTAAGTTTAGTGATTTAGACTTCAGTCTAAGATTTATTGAGAATTTTATGTGAATTTTTGTAAAATGGCACCAAAATGAAGAGGATCAATGGGAAGTCTACTTTTGATTCAAGAAAAATTGTTAGTTTAAAAGCTAAGGATCGATATGCAGAAGCGATGCAGTCGAGAAAGTTGACTCCTGAGAGGTGTTTTAAAATTTTGGACAGAGCTGTGGAGGGTTTGATAATCACTTGACAGATGGAATGTTTTTTTTTTTTCTGCTGTAGCAGTCATTTCTGTAGTTCAGGAGTTTTATGCTAATCTCTATGAGGCAGTGAAAGATCAAGTTATGGTGAGAGGGAAATCAGTAATTTTTTCCCCAGAGGTAATCAATTCGTTTTACTAGCTGCTCACAACTTTATTATGTTTTTATTCAAATTATAATCATACTAAGGGAGATTTAGATTAATTTATTTCTTCATTGATTGCGGGAAGAGGATTTTGGAAACTAATGAATGATAGGAGAGTGAATTTTCCTGTGCAAAGCTTGATGCCACAAAAAAGTGTCGCACTACTTTATTTCAGCTTGTCTACTTCCTACAAATCATTTTAGTGAAGTTACAATAGAGAGAGAGAGCCATTTTGAACTACTTTATTCAGCAGTCAAATTTTATTGATATTGGATATGTACTCTATTAGGTGCTCACTAATTCTATCAGAGCTGACACTATTGCAGGTTTGGGATTTACATCCTTAACTTTTCTTATGTGAGTAGACTAGTGTAAGATTTGATAGTTAGGAAGAGATTCTGCAGCCACTAAAGCCTATTATGAGTGTCAATGTGAAATCTTATTCAGAACATTCTATATTTGGCTGGAAGGGAGGATTTTCTAGAGTTTTTGGTGCTTCTATGTCTTGTGCTTCTTCTTCATGAGCATCTACATCACAAGGTCAATCGACTAGTCCTGATTTGCAATCATAATTAATGCAGAGGATGTTAGATAACATCAACTACACTGTGGATAAGGTACTGAATTTAGAGAACTACATAAGACATATTTATACTTATATGAAGAGACATAGTGATTATGAAGAAAGTTCACACACATCTTTAGAAAGCATTCTCAGAGGTGATTAAAGTGTGGTATTTCCTTCATATCCACAGTATCCTCACTATGAGCCTACAAATTTTTTGGATGATGATGATGATAATGAGGAGGAGGAAGAGGATTGATTTGAATATTTTATTTTTAAATTGTTCAACTTTTATGTGTTGTAGTTGTTTGAACTTCTACTCTTTTATATGTTATTGTTTGTTGTAGTTGTTTGGACTGCTACTGTTATATGTGTTGTTATTTGTTGTGTTGGATACTATTGTGATGTTTAAAAATGTGTTTGTGTTGTTGTAAGTAGTTATGTTTTGTTTTTCTGTTAGTGATTGAGTGAACATTGTTATTTAGTTGTATTGTGTTGGTTTGTGAAGAACTTATTCCAGAGATATTAGGAATGTTTATAGTATTGCTAACTTTCACTTAAGATCTTCATGTTTAAATTTTCAAATTACTGTCATCTATTCTCTGTAAGTTGTAGTCATAAATTTATGTTAGTTTGTGTTTATTTTCTTTTATGTTATCCTCCACTGCATAGAAGTCTGTTGAATGTCATATATGTTAAAATTAAGTTAAAATTTGATCAATTTATTTTTACTCCTGTTTTTAATTTTTGTACTTGTATATTTAGAAATGAAAATTCTCGTAAGTATATTATTTTTAGTTTTCATTCTTGCATAGATATATATATATTATGCTAAAATGTTTTGTTTCATAAAAAAATTTAGGTTTGGGGGGATGAAAAACAATTTCCAAAACTTGAATTTTATTTGTTCTCAATTGTGCTACAAATAAATTTAATTTTGCTTGGAAAAAAATGATTATGTGTATGAAGTTCTATTAAGGAAGTAAGACTTTGAAAATATAAATGATTAAGAAAATTTAGTTGAAACATATAGCGACGAAGAAAAATTTAAAGTTAAAAATTTTTAGTGTAGAAATGATTAATATTGTGTAACTATATCTAGTAGGAGAAGTTGTATTTTTTAAAAATATTGAAGGATTAGACTTTTATTTTTAATATTTAAATTTTTTTAATTAAAAGTAATTTTCAAAAATATTATTGAATTTTTAACTAAAGGATATATATCAAACCTTTGATTTAGAAAAGGAAGAGTGGAATTCAAAATCATTAAAGGCCAATCCAGATATAGTAATCCTCAACTAAAAAAAAAGGAAAAAAAAGAGAGAAAAAGAAAAAGGAAATAAAGAGAAAAAGGAAAAGTAAAGTTGAAAACAAGAGGAGAAGCTTGAGTATTAGTGCCTAATCAAAAATTGGTTTCACATATGATCTTTTTAAAGTATAAGACTTGAAAAACTCTTATGTTTAAGGATATAATATTGTAAGTATAATTATTCTTAATAAAAAATTTAAGTGAAGGAGATAGAATGCCTAAACCCTATATTTGATAAATCAGCAAGTATCTCTGAACTAGATAGGAAATCAAATTTTCAAACTTCTTCACATTAAAAATTTCTAAACTCAAAGTTGATCTTATTTACTAAAGTTTTTTTCTAAATTTGATTACTGTATTTCTAGAACAAAATTTTAGAATATCATAAAGAAACTCATTAACATAATCTGCTTATTTTGGTTTTGAAAGATTAGAGTGTTACTTGAGGACAAGTAACATTTTAATTTTGGGAGATTTTGATACACCTAAAATATATAGCATTTATGTACACATTTTTATACCTATTTTTTAGTATAGAAGATATTTGTGTGTTTTTTTCAGGTATAACTAAATGGATGAAATATGTTGAAAGGAGTGAAAAATAATCAAATTTGGAGCAAAAATGAAGGTGTGAGAATAAAGTGTGGTGCCTAAGCACCCAGGACTGATGCTTAAGCATCAAGAGATAGAGAAGGCTGCACCTAAGCGCTGAAGACCTCATATTTACATGCTAGAGGTAGTTATGATGAAAACTCAAGGAGTTTTGGATGAATTTTGAAGGCGTGTTTGAAGCAACTCTTGGTGAAAATGTGAATTATAGTTAATGGATGCAAAAATACATTGAAATGGCTCTTGAAAAGAGGCAACTCTTGGAAGATTCATTGAATGCGGACACATTTTGAAGTGACACCAAAGTACATTTTAGAAAACTATAAAAAGGAGGACTTGGATTGAAATAAAAGAGAAGAGAAGAGATAGAGATAGATAGAAAGATAGAAGTCGTAGGACACTTTTGGAGAGTAAAAAATAAGTTGTAGGATTTTATTTAGGTCTTCTTCTCACTTTTCTCATTCCTAATGAAAGAGAAAGTGATTAGATCAGCCAAGTAAGAAAACATTATTGTATATTAGTAAGATAGAAAAATTTTACCCTATAGGGTTGGGCAACCAGACCTAGGGAGGATTGTAAGAGAAAGGAAGAGATTCAAAAGAACTTTAAGAGTTTGGTGGAGAAAAAATTGATATCAGTTTTTATCTTTGTGACTATATTTGATTTTAATTTATACTTCTTGTGTTTTTACATGATTTCTACTTTTAAACTTAATTTTTGTTGTGTTTTCTACATGAATTCTGAGTAGCTTTCTATATCTTTTTCTTTAAAATGATAAGTAATTAAGGGTTTTATGGAAGTTGTGTGAAGTATTGATCTATAATGTTGGAATAAGTTGTGATGATTTAATCATTGTGCTTCATTTACTTCTTGATTTGGCCAATTTAGATGTTTAATTTTTTTGTGAGAACTTGTAAGATCTGTGATGGTATTGTCTAAGTCAACTAATAGTAGAATCACATTAGATCGTATGGATGAGAATGTAATTCATATGATTGAGTGCAAATAAATAGGGAAATTAACTTTGAAGGGTGTATGTTAGAGGATTTTAGAGTGACAGACTGAAGCCCCCAATTTGATATATTATTTTAGGTCTTGATACGAGAAGTTATCCCCTAGGTGGAGGGAGAAGAGGGAACTCTAGAGTGAGAGCTAGTATCTTCCCTACCCAACCCATCTTCAGAACTATTCGAACTTTAGATTTGTCAATGTTCTTTATTGCGTCTCTAGTAAGGGTAAAGAATAATATTGCTCCTATTTGGCACAACTAAACTTAAATACTTTCACAACATAATTCCAATACTTGTTACTGATTCATGATAAGGAAAAAGATGTTTTATTTGTATTGCTTTTATCTTACAAAAAATTAATTAAATATAGTTAGTTGTTTACTTTATTTTCAATTATCAAAATTACAAAAAAAATTGAACTTTTATTCCTACCATAACATCTATAGTTCGAGTAAGACTCTTTTTCAAAGTGAATCTTATTATCTAATTTCTTCATTAAAGTTTGTAGCTCTCCCTGTGGGTTTGATATTTCGAGGCTTATTCAAAAAGTCTTCTTTTACATGATAACGATACGTATACTTGCGTAGTATCCCAATATTTAAATATAAAAGTTGTACTCTTACTTTCCTGGGAACCAACTTTTTGGCATAGTTGTAAAAAAAGATATATAAATAAAGAGAAATAAGAATTTAACCGCACATACATCGTATTACTATTGTCGGCAGTATTTCAGGTTGGTTTGTGAGGAGTTGCCCGTAAGAAATTGTCGGTCGCCGGAATTGAAATACTGTCGCATGCTTCGGAAGGACGTTGAAGTATGAAATCAAAATGACCCCATATTTTTCTTAGTTTAAAATGAAGGAGCATTGTACCTCAAATCCTGTATCTATCCCGAAGGATAAACACAAGACTTGAGGATGAGGGTCGATCAAAAAAACTAAGGAAGATATGACGTCCATTTGATCTACGAAACCTTTGTATTTGCCGACAAGTTCCCCTATTTAATATAAAAGATTAAATAGGGTTTATATTAAGCTCGGTTCGTACATGCTTCCTATAGGGGCAAGCCCTTATAGTTAATTACATCTTAAATGACCAAAGTCACTTAAGAAGACTCTCGATAAAAATCAAGAAATATTATCTTCAAGGAATTTCAAAGGGTAGGGCTCTTTAACAAAATCAAACGTAGAGGTGTGAAAAGGGAATGGTTCAAAATTTGGACATTTTATTGTAGAATCCAAAGGAGGGGGAACTACGGGATGTCATGGATCCAGAGGAGAACCCCGGAGACTTCCCAAGCTATCCTAATGTTTGGCTTCAGTTTTGAGGAGAAATATTTAGGAGTTTCATCTTGCCAATTTTATTAGTTAGGGCTTACATTTGTGTGAAATTATCACACAAATAGCCTGGAAGATGTGAGGATTTAGGTCAAGACAAACGACAACCTCGAAATCCTAAAACGAGTTAGGGCTTATATTATATAGTAGGGCTATACAAAGGCCTAAAAGATAAGGTGAGGATTTACGTTGCATAAGCAAGCAACCTCGAAGTCTTATGGCTTTATTGTTTTAAGTCTAAGGAAGGAAGATTGGCTTTGCTGGGGAAGACAGGTTTTGCTGTTGAAGATGGCTGTGCTGCCCACCAAGATAGCTCCAACTTCCTTGGCGCGACAAGTTTTAGTTATCTAGTGTGTCAAGTTATAATGTCAAATCAGGTGGCCCTATGGTTGAATTTCTTTAAATTTTGTGAGGGCATATTAAAATTGATTAGAGGGACACCGGTTAGGATCCTATGGTTCCCTCGTTCCTCCATCACTATTTTCTATTGGATTCACTTAGTCTAAATGAACTTATTAAACTCAACTTAATAAGTTCCATAATTTCATTTAAACCGTGGGAAGCCTCGTTAGCAACCACAGGTTACCTCCTACGAGGGGTTCCCGATAATTCGACAGTGACATCTTATTTTAGTTGAAGTTGTGGTTTTTTGTGTGATGTTTGTGATTAAATTTTGAGTTGTTTTATATTTTGAAAGTTGTGGCGGTGAATTTTATCTTGGTTG
>NEWO01000919.1:179021-209346 GCA_003013225.1 Phalaenopsis aphrodite
TGGTGAGGGTTCCATGTCTAATTTTCTAGGAATAGTCAACAGGAAAAGTCCTATGGCTAGACCCTAGGCTACTAAAGAGGAAAAACTAAACCTCAACAAAAAATGAGGTAAACAACTATCTTACAAGATAGGGATCAAGTTTTTGGCTCTATTATTAGGGAACTAATATCTATTTCTTAGTAGTGGAGTTAGAAGCAGAAGCATATATTAGATAAGGGGATCCCTACTACGATTAATGATTTAGAAAATGAAGTTAATATTTTAAAATCAGAAATAATTATTTTTAGAAAAAAAAATAAGAGAAAATAAATACTTGATTACTAAAACTAGAATTATACAGTACTGTAAGTAGTAAAATACCGATAGAAAAAGAAAATAATCAAGAATAATCTTTTTAAAATTCTTTACATAAGGTAATTATGCATAAATGGTTTATAACCATTACTCTAATTATAAATAAAAAAATATATTTTATCTAATCTTACCGCTTTCATTGGTAGCGGAGTAGATATGAATTGTATTAAAGAAGAAATAATACATTCTAAATATTTTGAAAAAACCACACAGTAGTTAACTTCTGTTTTGGGAAATAAAATGAAAATACAATACAAACTTTCCTCATCTAATATTTGCAAAAATGATATTTGCATTAATACTTCATTTTTACTAATTAAAAATTTGATGCAACATATTATTTTAGGAACTTCGTTCCCCTACAAAATTATGTCAAATAATAAAATTTATAATACTCGCATTTATTTTAATAAATTTGGAAAAAAATTTACTTTTAAGTTTATTACTAATCCTACTGAAATTATTTTAAATGAAATAAATAAATTTAAGTTAAAAAAATCATTTTAATTTTCTACAAGAAGAAATTACTTTGGTATCTATAGAAAAAAATTGGAAAAAAAAATTATAAAAGAAAAAAATTCTACTTTATATAAAAAATATGTTAAAAGAAATTTGCGATGATTATACAACTATTTTTTGGGATAGAAAAAAAGCAATGTATTACTTCACTGTACATCGATAATTTCTATGAAAGAAATACTAAAACAGAGGCGCGAACTTGTCAAATAAATTATGAGTATTTAAAAACCTGCAAAGAAAAAATTAATTATAAAAACTAGCTCAACTTGGTGTTGTACTACATTTTACGTAATCAATAATGTAGAAAAGAAAAGAAATAAACTAAGGTTAGAAATTAATTATAAACCTTTAAATGAAGTTTTAAAATGGATTCAGTATGTCATACCTAATAAAAGAAATATGCTTAATCGCTTCAGTAAAGCTATAGTATTTTCAAATTTTTATTTAAAAACTAAATGCTGACAAATTCAATTCATTAAGAATTATAGATATAAAACGGTCTTTACTGTTCCATTTGGTCATTATGAATGGAACGTTATGCCGTTTGGATTAAAAAATGTTCTTCAAAATTTCAAAAAATATTAAATAAAATTTTTATTTCATATTCTGATTATATATTACTTTACATTGATGATATATTTGTTTTCTCTAAATTAATAGAGAAACATTTTAATCATTTGCAGATATTCCATTGTATTATAAAAAATAATGAGTTGATAATTTCTGCGCCCAAAATCAAATTATTTCAAATCAAAATACAATTTTTGAAACATAAGATTATCCAGAATAAAATTATTCCAATTGAAAGAAGAATAAAATTCACTTCTAAGTTTCTATTTGAAATTACTGATCTCCAACAATTACAGAGATTTTAAGTTCACTCAATTATGTAACAGATTATTATAAAAATTTTGTTTTAGATATTGTTATTCTTTATAATCGCTTAAAAAAGCAACATACTTCTTGGACATAAAATCATACTAACGCTGCCCAATTAATTAAGTAAAAGGTAAAAATGTTACATTGTTTACATATTGCAGATTTGTCTCCATAAATTAGTGGAGATTGATGCCGACCCGATCTCATTTAAGCAATAGTTTAAATAAACGAACACACCACCACAAATGATGCATCTACCTCGAGGAGTAGACACACCGTTTGCTAATGAGGTTTCATTAAATAAACTAAAGAATTTCTAACATCTGCAAACTATTTTTTATAAGTCGACAAGTTCCTTTATTTAATATGGAAGATTAGATAGGGTTTATAATACGTGGGTTCTTAAAGCTCCCTATAGAAGAAAGCCCCTATAGTTAGTTACATATTAAATGATCGAGGTCACCTAAGAAAACTCTCAATTTAGATAAGAAGATAATGTCTTCAAAAATTTTAAAGGGTATGACTTTACAAAGATTAGAACAATACGTGTCAAATAGGAGAAGCTCAAATTTGGAACATTATTATGGAATCCAAAGAAAGAAGACTAGGGGTTGTAAGAGATCCTGAGAAGAATCTCAATAACTTCTCAAACTATCCTATGGTTTGATTTCAATTTTGAGAAGGAAATTATTGAATATTTCATCATGATAATTATTATTATTTAGGGCTTACATTTTCATAATACAATCATATAAATCGTATGGAAGATAGGAGGATTTATGTGGTAATGAACGACAACCTCAGAATCATAAAACGAGTTAGGACTTAATTTTCACAACATGATTGTGCAAATGCCTAAAGATAAAGTGAGGATTTATGCTGCACTAGGTAAAAAACCTCAAAATCATATGGTTTGGTGTTTAATTCTAAATAAATTGTTTTTGTTGTAGAACCACTTACTGTTGTAGAAGGCTGCCCTCGTAGTTAGCTTCATGCTCCTCGGGGAAGTAGCAGTCCTAAAGTCTAAAGGTTCAAAGGTTTAAATGACAAGTTCAGTTCAATCATTATGGGGGGGGGGGTTAAAATTGATTAGAGCTACACCAGTTGGGATCCCAAGGTTCCCTCGTTCTGGTACTACTATTTTTTTTTTAATTTACTTAGCTTAAATGAGTTATTAGGCTCATTTAAACTAGGAAGATCTGGTTAGAAACCGTGGGTTACCTCATCTGAGAGACTCTCGTAAATTCAAAAGGATGTGTTATGAAGTTGTATTTCAATGGATTTATGATTACGTTTGAAAAGATTTAATTTAATTTTGATAAGTCTTCATTTTATCAACCAAGCATGCATGGTACGTAGAAACAGTAGTAAATTACAGTAAGTGAAATGACAGAAAGTAAATAAAACTATGAAGGAGTACCTGTCATCTTCACCCCCTCTCACTGAAATGTTAGAACTTGCAACATACATAATTTTATATGATATTTAAATAATTTGCAAGAATAGAAAACAAGAACACCAGTCAAAGGTGTAGCTACCAAACTCTAGGTCATAACTTGGTAGGTCCTTAAAGGTTTTAAGAAAGATTTTCTGGAACAATGTATAATAAGTCCAATTTTCCTTCAAAATATCCAAAAGGTTATAAAAGTATTTGGGGAACAACCCCTAACAACTTTACGAACCCTTTAAAGCATTTTGAGTTCATTTGAACCTATCATATTGTTTAATTAATCATCTAAAACATTAAATTAGTTTCAATGAGTTAATACACCCTATGCTCAATGAACCTGGTGTTTTAATTATCCCAAGAGTGGGGTAACCAGATAGTCACTTAATGTTTTACTTAAAGGTTATGTAAATGGGTACCCTTAGGGCAAACTCAAGTCATTAAAAACCTTGTAACCACCACTAAAACTGGGCTTGTAGTGTTTAGAGATGTTAATCAATCACATCTTTCTTTTCTAAACCTCATTAAACCTCCTCCTTAGTTCCCTAAGCCAGCCATCCACCTCCCCTATGCTAGATGGTCGGCCTAGTGATCAGAAAATCCAAAAATGAGAAGCCTCCCCCATGGACCAAATCAAATTTAAACCCATCCAAAGTGTCCCATTCCCATTGGCCACTGGTGTCATTCAGCCCTCCACCTAAGCTCTTTTATCCACCCCCTGGCTTGGCAAATTAAGCCTTAGCTTCCCCTCTATGTAGACCTCCCCTCTCACAGCCTTGAAGAGAGAGTTGTCAATTACTTGGGGAGAGCCTTCCAAATTGCTCACAGAGCTTCCTTCAGCCTTCCTAAGTTCAATCCCACCATTTTTCCCCACTAAAATCCACAGTCCAAGCTTAATTTAAAGCTCCAAAACTAGGGTCATTTTCTGTCATTACGTAAAATTTCACAAAACTTCAAACTAAAACTTCTAAGAGCTTCCCTAGGTCAAACGAAGAAGTTCCCCATCATAACCCTCATCTATTGAGCCCTCTAACCCATTTTTAGACCAAGGCCACACCACCCTATGATTGAAATCATATCTAGACCTTGCACCAGTTCAATCCAAAACTCCAAGGAGGTTCGTTGGACTTTCCACAAGCATCCACTAGAGGTATCACCTCTTGGGCAAAGTTATAATCCACTAACCCTAATTTTTCCCTTGGTTTCATTAATTGTGAAGTGAACATGTATTTCATATGATTGTAGCCATATATATAATTTTGTCTTGACTAGATGAAGCTATAAGAATAAAACCCATGTGATTTGGATGAGTATCGAACGAGATCTTAAGTCTAAAAGTTGTACGGTTCTCATGTTAGGTCAGTTGAGGACAATGACTAGGGACTATTCGATCGCGTGTGTATTGAATGGAAAACTCAGATTTCATTGGACGGAAGATGTGTTCGTGAACTGCGGGCTGCGTTGCAAGTCTAGGTGGAAAGCACAACGAATGGGAGTGCGTCGCGTGGAGCTTAAGAGCTGCCTAGGATGAGTTGGCTGTCGTGTGGATAAATAGAAAAATAGGGTATTTTTAATTAAAAAAAAAAAGAAAAAATAAAAAATCAAAAACTGGGGGAAAAAAAACAAAAAAAAAAAAAAAAAAAAAAACTTTAACTAAGGAAAAAAAGACAAAAAAGGGAAAATTAAAAAAAATCACTTAACATCTCTCTGATTTTTAATTAATTAAATACTCACTTGAATAATTTAATTTTAATCAAGTACATATTAATCACCATGACTTGAAACTTTAGGGATTGATTCCTCATGACAGTGAGGATGTCTCTTGATTTTTCTAAGGTCAAAGGACACCTCTAGCTCTGAAACCCTAATTTTCAAGTTTATTGGCCCGTTTTGAATTAAATTAATTACATAAATTAAAAAATTAATCAGAAAATATGAGTTTTGTTCTAGTAGATTTCCTGTCGTTAGATGACTCTAGAAAAATATAAAATATATTTAAATGATTGTGCATAACTTTCTAGCTAACTAAGTGTCAAAATTTTGTAAGAAATTAAATAAACATAATATTATTAAAAAATTAACAAAATTGGATTCACACTATAAATATCAGTCATTTGAACATTCTGTAAAAATTTGAAGTCCATTTGAGCTATATTTAATACTAAAGCTGTTTTTTCAATTAAATGATATTTTTGCATTAAAAAAATTATAATAATTAAACTAAAATTGGGAAAATTATGAAAAGTGGGTTTCTGAGTTCTTTGAGATTAGGGGCACTTAAGAAAATTAAATTTTATTTTAAATTAAATAGTTCATTTTTTAGCTATTTTTTAAATTAAAAATAACTAAAAATAATTAAATATTAAAAAATATGAAAATGTCGAAAAGTGTTCCTAATTGCTTCCTGATCACTTGGGACCCTATAAAGTAGTTTTTAAAATTTTTCTAGTTTAGTTATGTATTTTTAAATGCTAAAATTGTATTTTTCTTAATTTTCCATTAAAAAGAATTATATTAAATAAAATAAAAATCATAAAATTGAAAATTTTGTTTTCCTTAGTTTCCTGAACTCAGAAAGATTTAATAAAAATATAAAAAGTAATTTTTGAAACTAAATTATATTTTCTATTTAATTAATCACTAAAATCAATAAATAATTATAATAATTAAAATTTAATTTAAAAATAATGGAATTTTGTTCAAGTGGTCCTCTAACATAGTTGAACCTCCAATAATTTTCCTACAGGCAGAAACTCTATTTTGATTAGTTAAATAAATTAATATTGAAAATCCTAATTTTGAAATAAAAATATTATATAAATTAAAATAAAAGATAGAAAATCATAATTTCTCCTTTGATATTTTAATTGACCCATGAGTTTGGTACCATAAAAATTTCAAAATCATTTGAGTTGTATTTAATGATTTATGAAGTGGATAACCCTAGGGGCAAAATAGTAATTTTGAGATTTTGATACCCTAATTAAATTTTAGGTTAAATCAAAGGAGAAATGAGTAATTTTGATCATGATGAACTCCTTTGGATATTTGAAACATAATGGATTAAGAGGTAGAAACCAATTTGCCACCTTTTCATAATAAGGGTAAAATTGTAATTCTGTAAATTATTGTGTCTTAGATGTTATCCAAATTGGATTATCATAAGGTAGTGGGTTTAAGCTAGGAAGATAATAATTCACTTATTTGAAGCACCCTAGTCAGTGATAATTATGATTTTAATGAAGATTGAATTTCATTTCATTTAAACATTTTGATTATTACAGACTTGTCCTGCAAATTGAATTTAAGGGCTTAGTAGTGAGCTAGGCTTGATATTATGTTTTATCTAATGAGATTTAGAAAAGAAGTGTATGATTGATTAATGAATATTTTTTTCAAAACACTATAAGCCTGAATTTAATCTGGGGAATAAAATCCTTGATGACTTTGAGCTTGTTCTTCGGGGGCATTTGCTCACATAACTCTTAAATGAAACATCAAGTGAATATTTAAGGTACCCCACTTTTATGATAATTGAAATAATATTAAAGTTCACTGAGCATAGATTGTATTAATTCATTGAAACTAAATTTAACTCTGGATGATTAATTGAACAATATAACAAGTTTAAATGAACTCAAAATGTTTCAAAGGATTTTAAAAGTTGTTTAGGGTTATGCCCCGAACACTTTTACGATCTTTTGGATATTTTGAAGGACAATTGAACTTATTATTCTTTGTTTCAAAAAATCATCCATTAAAACTTTAGGGACCCACCAAGTTATGTCTCAGGACCTGATAATTCACTTAAAACAATAAAAATACCCTACACTCCTTATCATATATTAATTGACCCAACGCTCAAGGATTTAAGTCTTCTCTAAGGTATTTAAATCCTTGTGAGCAACTGGAAATATTTGTTTTGACCACATATGGCTCATCAGTTTTGTGTAAGTCGAATGTTTAGGTGGCTAGAGCAATGACAATAATGTTAATGTGTGCTAAAACAAAAGATACTATAAGGGATTTTAGAATGGTATCTCTTACCTCAAGGACCTTTAATGAAAGTAGAGGATTAGGATCGATGATACTATTCGATGACTCTTGAGAAGATGATTGTCCCCAATACTCTTATGTTGTTTGTGGTTCTTGCTCGATTAGTTTGATTAACTTGTGAATTGCACCACTCTACAAAATGTTTTGAACAAAAATCTTTTTTACATGTTGAAGTAAATTTTATAAATATGAAAATTAAATTTAAAAATGAAAATTTATAAAGGTCCACAGTTAATCACTTGGATTGAGGTTAGGATTGCCCTCCATAGATTGTCGAGTTGGTAGCTCTTACTTAAGGTCAGGAAGCACACAGTCCAACTTTGAGCCCCACCTTTATTAATGTCTTACACCCAGTTCTAGTTTTCCATTTATGACTACGGGGTTTCTCTTACTTGTGCCTTGTTATGACTAGTTTTTCCAATTTTATTTTCCTGTCGGAAATTCATGTTTACTTTACCGCAATTTATTTAAAATTCCTGCAAATATACTATGTTTTATGATGCTAACCAAGCAACAGTAGCAGAGGCCTAGGTACAGATTAATTTTATGTAATGCAATTTTGTTCATTTATTTTCCAGCACTTTCCTTACCAACATTTATTTACTCTACTCGCAAAACTATTCCAAAACTAAAAATTACAAAATCGTTTTTCAAAATTAAACAACATTTTCAAAACAAAACAACAAACAACAAATAGCATAATACACCTTTTTGAATTTACGAAAGTCCCTTTGGATGAGGTAACCCAATGTCGCTAACGAGGTTTCCCCATTTTAAATGAGCTTAATAACTTGTTTAAACTAAGAAAATTCAAAAGAAAATAGTTGTACCAGAACAAGGGAACCGTAGGATCCTAAATGGTGTCACTCTAATCAACTTTAATGCTTGAATAATAACAAAACTTTTCACTTAAACTCAACTGGTAAAACCCTTTCAACTTTTAGAGTTTAGAGCTACTACTTCAAGAAGGAGCTTGGAGTTAACTTTGTGAACAACTCGACAATGATGTACAGAAGAACAACTTTAAGAGAGCAGATGGATCTACAACAGTAAATGCTTCCTTTGAATTAAATAACAAGTCATAAGATTTCGAGGTTGTTTGTCTAATGCAACATAAATCCTCACTTTATCTATAGGCCTTTACACAATCAGGTTCTACAATTTAAGCCCTAACTAGCCTTAAGCTCCAAGGTTATCGTTTGTTACGATATAAATCTTTCTAACTTTCAGGCTATTTGTATGATTGTGTCATGCAAATGTAAGCTTTAATTAATAATAATTGGCATGATGAAACATTCAATAATTTTCTTCTCGAAATTCAAACCAAACCATATGATAACTTGGGAAGTCATTGAGGTTCTCCTTAAGATCTGTAACAACCTCTAGTTTTCTCCATTTCGATTCCATACCAATATTCCAAATTTGAGCCTTTCCCATTTGACACTCCTTGGTTCAGTCTTTGAAAGTCCTACCTTTTGAGATTCTTGAAGACTACATATCCAGATCTAAATCAAGAGTTCTCATAGGTGGCTTCGGTTATCTAAGATGTAATTAACTATAGGGGCTTGCCCTTATGGAAAACTTTAGAACTCAACTTAATATAAAATCGATTTAATCTTTCATATTAGATAGGAGAAAATTTATCGGTCAAAATAAATGGTTTCGCGGAATAAAACGGATGTCATAAATTCATTTAGTTTATTTAATCAAGCCTCACGAGTAAGTAATATATCTATTCCTCTGGATAAGTGTATCACTTGCGGTATTGTGCTCGTTTATTTAAACTATTGTATATATGAGATTTGTTCGGTCTCATNTTTAATCTGGGGAATAAAATCCTTGATGACTTTGTGCTTGTTCTTCGAGGGCATTTGCTCACATAACTCTTAAATGAAACATCAAGTGAATATTTAAAGTACCCCACTCTTATGATAATTGAAATATTAAAGTTCACTGAGCATAGAGTGTATTAATTCATTGAAACTAAATTTAACTCTGGATGATTAATTGAACATTATAACAAGTTCAAATGAACTCGAAAAGTTTTAAAGGATTTTAAAAGTTCTTTTGGGTTATGCCCCGAATACCTTTACGATCTTTTGGATATTTTGAAGGACTATTGAAATTATTATACTTTGTTCCAAATAATCATCCATTAAAACTTTAGGGACCCACCAAGTTATGCCTCGGGACCTGATAATTCACTTAAAACAAAAAAATTACCCTACACTACTTATCATATATTAATTGACCCAACGCTCAAGGATTTAAGTCTTCTCTAAGGTATTTAAATCCTTGTGAGCAACTGGAAATATTTGTTTCTACCACATATGGATCATCCGTTTTGTGTAAGCCAAATGTTTAGGTGGCTAGAGCAATGACAATAATGCTAATGTGTGCTAAAACAAAAGATACGACTAGGGATTTTAGATGGTATCTCTTACCTCAAGGAGCTTTAATAAAAGTAGAGGATTAGGATCGATGATACTATTCGATGACTCTTGAGAAGATGATTGTCCCCAATACTCTTATGTTGTTTGTGGTTCTAGCTTGATTAGATTGATTAACTTGTGGACTGCACCACTCTACAAAATGTTTTGAACAAAAATCTTTTTTACATCATGACGTAAATTTTATAAATATGAAAATTAAATTTAAAAATGAAAATTTATAAAGGTCCACAGCTAATCACTTGGATTGAGGTTAGTATTGCCCTCCATAGATTGTCGAGTTGGTAGCTCTTACTTAAGGTCGGGAAGCACACAGTCCAACTTTGAGCCCCCACCTTTACTAATGTCTTACACCCAGTTCTAGTTTTCCATATGTGACTATGGGGTTTCTCTTACTTGTGCCTTGCTATGACTAGTTCTTCCGATTTTATTTTCCTGCCGGAAATTCATGTTTACTTTCTTGCAATTTATTTTAAATTCCTGAAAATATACTATGTTTTATGATGCTAACCATGCAACAGTAGCAGAGGCCTAGGTAAGGATTAATTTTATGTAATGCAATTTTGTTCATTTATTTTCCAGCACTTTCCTTACCAACATTTATTTACTCTACTTGCAAAACCATTCCAAAACTAAAAATTACAAAAATCATTTTTCAAAATTAAACAACAATTTCAAAACAAAACAACAAATAACATAATATGCTTTTTTGAATTTACGAAAGTCCCTTGGATGACGTAACCCAGTATCGCTAACGAGGTATCCCCATTTTAAATGAGCTTAATAACTTGTTTAAACTAAGAAAATTCAAAAAAAAATATTTGTACCAGAATAAGAGAACCGTGGGATCCTAAATGGTGTCACTCTAATCAACTTTAACCCTCCCATAATGCTTGAATAATAACAAAACTTGTCACTTAAACCCAACTGGTAAAACCCTTTGAACTTTTAGACTTTAAAGCTACTACTTCAAGAAGGAGCTTTGAGCTAAAATTGTGAACAACTCAACAATGAAGTACAGAAGAATAAGTTTAAGAGAGCAGATGGATCTACAACAGTAAATGCTTCCTTTGAATTTAATAACAAGTCATAGGATTTTGAGGTTGTTTGTCTAATGCAACATAAATCCTCACTTTATCTTTAGGCCTTTACACAATCATGTTATACAATTTAAGCCATAACTCGTCTTAAGCTCCAAGGTTTTCGTTTGTTACGATATAAATTCTTCTAACTTTCAGGCTATTTGTATGATTGTGTCATGCAAATGTAAGCCTTAATTAATAATAATTGGCATGATGAAACATTCAGTAATTTTCTTCTCAAAATTCAAACCAAATCATATGATAACTTGGGAAGTCATTGATGTTCTCCTCAAGATCTGTGACAACTTCTACTTTTCTCCATTTCGATTCCATAACAATATTCCAAATTTGAGCCTTTCCCATTTGACACTCCTTGGTCCAGTCTTTGAAAGTCATACCCTTTGAGATTCTTGAGAATACATATCCTGATCTAAATCAAGAGTTCTCATAGGTGGCTTCGGTTATCTAAGATGTAATTAACTATAGGGGCTTGCCCTTATAGGAAACTTTAGAACTCAGCTTAATATAAACCCGATTTAATCTTTCATATTATATAGGAGAAAATTTATCCGTCAAAATAAATGGTTTCGCGGAATAAAACGGATGTCATAAATTCTTCAGTTTATTTAATCAAGCATCACGAATAAGTAATATATCTATTCCTCTGGATAAGTGTATCACTTGCGGTGTTGTGCTTGTTTATTTAAACTATTGTATATATGAGATTGGTTCGGTCTCATATTTTCAAATTTTAAAATATTACTTTCCAAAATTATAATATATATATTAAATTAAATACACCCTTTCCCAAAAAGGCGGCCGACATTTTACATCTCTCATTATTACATCTGCATTGTTCTTGTCAACTATTTGGTCAGCCACTTCCTCCATCCATATGAAATATTTACAATCGACTTCCAAACGAATTATTTGGCAATTGTAAAATTTCCTTTCATGGCTTCTCTCTTCGTAAGATTTATACACCACACACAACAATTTGCAATAAATAGTAAACTTTTTTATTGCTAATTCCTTGTGATGTTGAATTACTTGAACTCATCCTCCTATCGTTCTGTTAAAATGAGAGAATAAATATAAATTAGATCATGTATACAGTTAAAGAAAACACAAGGAAAAAAAAATATACGCCACTTAATAGAAAAAAAAACTTGCTTGCATTTCTGAGATAATTTTCAAAATAAAATTATAGTAAAAAGTTGATATTCTTTCTATAAAATAACTGTATAATAAAATCCTATATAACTTACTGCTCTTAATAAAATTCTATATAGCTTTCAGCTTTTTCTCATTTCAATTTGATTCTAGATGAGATCCCGAAAGGAATACGAGTGCAAAAAAAATGAAATGGTAAGTTTAAAATATGACATGGAGTTTTGACTTCTTCGGTAATTAAGATGTAGCCCATATCATTAATATTAATGGCCTCAGCGTATTTTCATAAACAAATCCCAACTTTTTTGTAAAATAATCATGGGGAGAGCAAGCAAGATGAGTAGCTCAGAAGTTAATAAAAACAGGAAGAAAAAATATAAAGGATTCTTCATAGAAATCACATTTTAAACTCGAGAAGAACCCAAAATTATAGAAAAAATAAACCGAAATCATCCACACATTAATATGCTTTTCTACAGCAGGTCGAATATTGTGAGGTGAATCTTAAAACAATAACGATATTAAACAGCAAGAAGAACATTATTCAAATCAATTATGATATTAAACACCTTAACAATTATTTTTGGTCATAAATAGAGACACTATAATATTGGCTCGTATCTTACTCAAGATATATTTGGAGATATGACCTTGACAAAAAAAGTTTAATAGTAAAGCATCTAGAGAAACATACAAACGTAAATTTGCTGTTGCTAGTGACTAATGATTTCATTGCAACGGCGAAATAGAACATCTAGAGAACAATACCCCATTTTACTCATTTTCAGTAATCTCAAATCAAACAAATGTTTATGACGTTTTCACTTAGGCAAAGCATTTGTTCCCAGAGTATAGTGAACTAGATGACGTAATAAACGATCACACAATTGATGGGCTGGTTCAACTTCACCATATGACTGCTGACACTCATGTTGTGTAACTGACACTGATGTAGCAATAGAGAACAACCAAGCATGAATAAGATGTATGCTCAAACATGCCCATGAAATTCGTACTCTATCAAATCTAAGTTACAGTAGAATAACCATCTCAACCATCTCAATGGCATGCAAGTGCAAGCTTCAGCTTGTCCCATTTTAAATGTGGACATGTTGTCTGAATTCAAAGGATTGTGATGCATAATATTATGGTGTGAATGTCCACCTAGAAAATCATCACAAAAGTATGACCATGAGGCCCACCTTTTACCTAACCTAACCACAACTCAGCCCACAACAACATGACCATCCACTCGAAACCCCAAAATCATACTCACGTCTTACAGCGTGATACATATTTCACCAACTGGAAAGTGGAAACTAATTGTTTGTGGCAACGAGCGCTCTACAAGTGGCGTTAAGAGATGATGGTCCAGCTTTATATATTGTAGGTGGCTGCCACACTCCGTACCAACCATACATAGTCCTTCCATGAACCTAGGACAATTTATTGGCCACTCTTTAGCCATGAGTAGATGAGAGACGGCTTCTAAAATGTTTTCCTACAAAAACATCAAACTAAGAAATTGGGTAAATATGTGAATGACATGTCAAATTAATCTTTAAAATCAAAGAGAACTAACCGTGACAAGGTGTGCAACCATGTGCAATCCAAGTAGATGGGAAATACTTGGTTGAACTTTTAGATAAGCCAGGGTAGTAGTCTTAGCATCTGCTCCAGCACGTCTTCTGTGATGTCATCACGGGGGTCTATTTCCTTCATCATCCATTATTACCTATAGCATAATTAATATGTTTTCATTCAAGAATTGTAACTAAGCTTAAGGAAACATTAATATAAGAAGAAGTTAAGAAAAACAGACATAATAAGCATAATGACAAAACAAAGTACTATGATACAGATCTTGGTAATGCAAATAGTAGGGTAAGAAACTAATATTGTCCATAACATTTTATCTTCATAAGCGAAAATTTTGTGGAGAAGTGGCTTTGTTATGAACAATAACTTTGCAAATACCACAAGATCTATTGTTAATAACAATAAGCTCATCTATAGTAGTTCTATAACATCTTGTTCGAGGGCGATTGGCCCTTGTATGAAAAATAGGTTGTTGAAAATCGTGATCATAATTCATAAGGATGTATTGGTCTCAATATCTTGCTCAAATATAACATTATAATCAGCCTCATATGTTTTCTTATAATTGAGCACAATGTAGAAAGTTGAGACATATCCAATGTGATTAAGTCACCTTTGTCCTAAAGCAGCAATGGCATGTGCACATGACAGTCTTCCAACCCCAATATTTCAACTCAAAATGTTCTACATGACATATTGAACGCCTGAATCTCATGCGTGTTGGTTCATGAAACTTCCAGCCCTCTTTTTCAAGTTCTTGCAAAAGTTGTCGTTACTCCGGGAAATAAGTAAGAAATATTTTGACTTTCAAGAAGTGTTGCTGCTTCAAAATGTTTCAAAAAAAGAGCCAGAATATTATAATAGATGGAGAAAACCATTGCTTGGATTGGTAGACCACGGGCTCGATTCATCATCCCATTGAAGCATTCAAATGTATTTGTGATTATTGTCCATTATCTGTAGCCAAGATCACGAGTCAATGACCACTTATTAATGCCTCTTGCAACTAACCAATCATATGCCTCAACTTTTACATTTTTGATATCTTCCATATTTCAATTGAATATATGGAGACTATCAGTATTCACTGCAACATACATTTTTTGACAAAGAAAATCAACATCTAAATTTTCCATTCTACGTATTGTGTTTTTGAAGTTCTCCGAAGGTGTCTTGGACAATGGTGATGTGCAGCTCAAGGAAATATTTTTGGACACCCCCTTACCAGTCCAACATGTTGAGAAAATTAGGGCGAAGAAAAACAGTAATCGACACAAAACCAGAAGAACACAGAGATTTAAAGAGGTTCGGCAAAGATGTCTACGTCCTCGGGAGCAGAGCGGCGAGTTCTTTTCAATATTCAGAAAAGGGTTACAGAATGGAGGATACCTCCTGGGGTTACTAACAGGCCTATTTATAACCCCAGGAGTAAACCTAGGCACAATATGTAATTACAGCATTACCCCTGTACCAAACCGCGGGGCTTTGCCCCCGCACCCCAACCCACGTAACTTCCCAATTTGGACAGATTCTTCTGCTCCGCTCTGCTCCGCTTCAATCCAGCGTCTGTCCCGATATGCTATATGAGCCATACCATAACAAATCTCCACCTTGGCGAATATCCAGCCCCTTAGGAGAAAAAATACCTGGGAGTTACATCTGCACCACTGTGGGTTGGGCCACCATGCTTCTCTAGCAACGGCAAACATTCAACAAGTCCAAGCAATGCAAGAACTTGTTGATAGTAACTGGCTTGGTCAACATATCAGCTGCATTCTCATCAGTATGAACCTTCTGCAACAGTATCTCCCCAGAAGCAATCAACTCTCTGATCTTGTGATACCTGACATCAATGTGCTTGGTTCTCGCATTGTATACTTGGTTCTTAGCCAGATAAATAACACTCTGACTGTCACAATGCAACTGAACTCCACCTTTGCTCAATGCCCAGTTCCTTTACTAGCCCAGCAAGCTATAAGGCTTCCTTAGCAGCTTCAGCTACTGCCATATACTCAACTTCAGTTGTAGATAATGCCACAAGTTGTAGATAATGCCACAATAGACTGAATTGTTGATTTCCAACATATAGGCCCTCCACCAAGAGTAAACACATACCCAGTTGTAGACCTTCTGTCATCCAAATCACCTGCATAGTCTGAATCAACATACCCCACAACTGAAGGATCATTCTTCTGACTGCCAAAAATAATTCCATGTCCTATAGTACCCTTCAGATACCTGAAAATCCACTTGACTGCTTTCCAATGTCGCCTTCCAGGTTTAGCCATGTATTTGCAGACTTGACTAACAGCATGAGCCAAATTAGGACGAGTACATACCATAGCATACATCAAGCAGCCAACTGCACTGACATATGGAACCTTTGCCACCTCTTCCATTTCTGTATCAGTCTTAGGACACTGTTCTAAAGAAAGCTTAAAATGATTTGCCAAGGGAGTGCTCACAGGCTTTGCATTGCTCATCTCAAACCTTTCCAGGAATTTCTCAACATAGCCTCGTTGAGATAGACATAATCGTCTTGAGCCTCTGTCCCGATGAATCTCCATTCCAAGAATCTTCTTCGTAGGACCCAAGTCTTTCATGTCAAATTCCTGGCTCAATAAAGCTTTCAAACCACGGACATCATTCATATTCTTTGCAGCAATCAGTATATCATCAACATACAGTAACAGAAAAATAATAGAACCATCATCAAGGCTTTTCACATAAACGCAGCAATCATACTCACATCGCATGTAGCCAATATGCATCATGTAGGAGTCAAACCGCTTGTACCATTGTCTTGGAGACTGTTTCAACCCATACAACGATTTCTTTAACCTGCAAACCAGATGCTCCTGTCCAGGTTGAGTGACCCTTCTGGCTGCTCCATGTAAATCTGCTCCTCCAAATCACCATGCAAGAAAGCAGTTTTAACATCCATCTGCTCCAAATGCAAATCCCAAATAGCTACTAATGCAAGCACAACCCTTATTGAAGTATGTCTGACCACAGGAGAAAAGATTTCATCATAATCTATCCCCTTCTGCTGTGAAAATCCATTTGCAACCAGTCGAGCCTTGAACTTTTCCCCTTCTTTTTCTGATACTGCTGGTTTCCTTTTGTAGACCATTTGCATTCAGTAGCCTTCTTTCCCTCTGGAAGCTGAACTAGCTCCCAAGTGCCATTTTTCTATAAAAACTCCATCTCCTCAACCATTGCACTCATCCATTTTTCTTTCTCCTGACTAGTGATAGCTCCTTGAAAAGTGGCTGGATCATCGTTGTTGATGAGAAGTGCACATGAGACTAAGTCTTCATAACTCAATCTGCTAGGAGGCCTTACATTGGTGCGCCTCTGTCTATCTCTGGCTAGATTGTAATTCTGCAGATCATCTGGAATAGAATCACCAGGTGTTGGATTTGAACTTTCACCTCTCAGAAGCTACTTGCTGTTATTCTAAATCCATCTGCACTACATCTGAACTGGAACTGTTCCCTGACACCTTGTCTTGATTCTGTTGTAACATAAACTGCTTATCAAAAACTGCATCTCTGCTGATCACCATCTTCTTTGCAATCGGATCCCAAAACTTGTATCCTTTCACACCTTTCTTGTGCCCAGAAAGATGCACTTCTTGGATTTTGCATCAAGTTTGGATCTTTCATCTCCAGGTACATGCACATAAGCAGGACATCCTAAGTGATCAAATTTAACTGGATTACTTATCCATACCTCTTCTGCGACCTTGCAACCCAATGATGCTCGAGGTGATCTATTGATGAGATAGCATGCCATGTTCACAGCCTCTGCCCAGAAACTCTTAGGAAGCCCTGCATTCAGTCTCAAGCACCTTGCCCTTTCAGTTAAGGACCTGTTCATCCTTTCTGCCACACCATTCTGTTGTGGTGTCTTCCGCACTGAAAAATGCCTCTGAATCCCATGCTCCTTACAGAACTTCTGAAACTGCGAATCTGCGTACTCTGTGCCATTATCGGACTTCAAATACTTGATCTTTCTGCCAGTTTGGTTCTCCACCACAGCTTTCCACAGCTTAAATTTAGAGAAGACTTCAGATTTTTGCTTCAAGAAATACACCCAAACTTTTCTGGAGAAATCATCAATAAAGGTAACGAAATACTGAGATCCTCCTAGTAACAACTCCCTAGTAGGGCCCCATACATCAGAATGCACATAGTCAAGAATTCCTTCAGTTTTGTGCTTTCCAGTCATAAAACTGACTCTAGTCTGTTTTTCAAGAATACAGAACTTACAAAGATCGAGCTTGCAGCTTTTCACCCCATGCAACAGATTTCTTCTATGCAATTCTGCCATCCTACGCTCACTGAGATGACCCAGACGCATATGCCATAGCTTTGTACTGTCATTATCTGACTCTACAGAATGAACTCCACCTACAACTGTACTCCCTAACAGTCTGTAGATATTACCTGCAGTCAACTTTCCTTTCATCACCGTCAGTGCACCCTTAACAATTTTGATGGTTTCCCTATCCTCATCAGCCTTAGGAATAAAACCATTTCTGTGTAGAGTGCCCAAAGAAATCAAATTCTTCTTCAGATCTGGAATATGTCTGACATCACATAACGTTCTAGCAGTGTCATCATACATCTGAATTCTGACTTCTCCAATACCAACTATATTGCAGCATCTATCATCACCCAAATAGACTGAGCCATAAATAGTTGACCTGTATGAAGTAAACCACTCTCTGTTAGGTGTTATGTGATAAGAACACCCTGAATCCAGAATCCATGCATCCGTGAACTGAGTTGATCAAACTGAGAGCATATCGCCATCACTGCAATCTGAATTTTCATTCTGCACCACATTCACAGACTTCGATGAAGTATCACCTTTCTCCCCTGTCTGCTTCTTCAGCTTTGGACAATCTCTCTTCATATGACCTTACTCCTTGCACTTGTAGCAATGAATTTCCTTTTCGCCTCTAGACTTTGATCTGGAATTTCTCCTTCCAGATCCCTCCTTCTCTTTCTTCCTTCAACGATCTTGCTTACTCTTCACATATAAACTATCACCGTGAGAGCTTCCCCCTGCATTCTGCTTCCGCTGGTTGTGAGCCAACAACGCTGCAGTAATTTCATCTACTTTGATAGTTTCTTTCCCATATGTCAGAGTAGTCACCAGGTGTTCATAGGAAGAGGGCAACGAACATAACAAAATCATCGCTCGATCTTCATCCTCAATACTCACATCAAGCCGTGATAAATCAGTGATTATTTGATTGAAGTCATTCACGTGCTGTGCTAGATCAGAACCTTCCTGCATCTTCAGCCCATACAACTTTTGCTTCAGATACAACTTGTTCGTCAGAGATTTTGCCATAAACTGAGTTTTCAATTTCTTCCAAACTTCTCCTGGAGATTTCATATGCATCACGTGATACATAACTTCATCTGTCAGGCATAGGCGTATCGTCGCTGCCACTCGCTGTTGCAATTCTTCACAATCTTCATCCTCCATGACATCTGATTTTACTGCCCGCAAAGCCTTCAAGATTCCCTGTTGAGCCAACAGATCATTCACCCTGGTTTGCCACAATCCGAAGTTACCAGTTCCGTCGAACTTTACCACCTCGAATTTTGCACCAAAAAATGTCATCTGAAAATTATTCCTGCAACAAAACTTTTTGCAAAAAAAAATTCCTCTGCAAAAATCTGTAGAACCCTCTTTTTTTTTGAAAAGAAAATATTTTTCCTTAATTAAGGAATTTTACTTAATTAAGTTTTCCTTATTTAAATGTTTTTAATAAACATAATTAAAAACAATTAAAAACAT
The DNA here is from genome assembly GCA_003013225.1 of Phalaenopsis aphrodite. Lineage (NCBI taxonomy): Eukaryota > Viridiplantae > Streptophyta > Magnoliopsida > Asparagales > Orchidaceae > Phalaenopsis > Phalaenopsis aphrodite. The sequence goes on from NEWO01000919.1 coordinate 198,401, forward strand.
AATTTTTTTTTAATAGCTTTCCTTTCCAATCCAGCAGGCGGAAGAAATTCCTTTCCAGGCAGCCTTCACCGGAGCCAAAAAAAGAAGTGAATATTCCCTCTAGTAGAAATAAAAGATTCCCCTTGACTCGCCGCAGCTTCCAAGAGCCGAACGACCTTCGCTCCTCTGTGAACCTTTCCGTCGTTGCCTTCTCACCTGCTCGCGCGAACTTCGATTCGCAAGACTTGCGCCGAACGCCGTCGTCTCCTTCCTGCGACCTTCGCGAACAACTCCTCCCTTGCCTGCTCTTCCTCCGTCGCAGAACTTCTCTGCCAAAACGAAGAATCCTCCTTCGTCCCTGCGCCGATCTCTTCTCCGCCCTCGAACCTTGTCTCTGATACCACTTGTTGAGAAAATTAAGGCGAAGAAAAACAGTAATCAGCACAAAACCAGAAGAACACAGAGATTTAACGAGGTTCGGCAAATATGCCTACGTTCTCGGGAGCAGAGCGGCGAGTTCTTTTCAATATTCAGAAAAGGGTTACAGAATAGAGTATACCTCCTGGGGTTACTAGCAGGCCTATTTATAAACCTAGGAGTAAACCTAGGCACAATATGTAATTACAGCGTTACCCCTGTACCAAACCGCGGGGCTTTGCCCTCACACCCCAACCCACGTAACTTCCCAATTTGGACAGATTCTTCCGCTCCGCTTCGATCCAGCGTCTGTCCCGATATGGTATATGAGTCATACCATAACAATGATCATAGATAATGTGCATGTGTTCTTTTGTCGAAACCAATGAAATTAACTCATTAAGTGTTTGTAGAAACCAAAACCAAGATTTGTGGCACTCTGATTCAACAACTACAAATGCCAATGAAAATAAACCATTTTTCACATCAATTTCAACTACTAAAAGTAATGTCCCTCTATACTTACCCAATAAAAATGTTCAATAAATGCTCAAGTCAGGACGACAATATTCTCAACCCCTGATAGAAGGTCTGAATGACCAAAATATACACTTAAAATGATCGGACTTATTTGAATAAATTAATACATTGTTACTGGCATAACATAACATATTGCGCACATCAAGTGATTCAATGTACGATATGAATCATTGTAGCTCCCAAAAATATCTTTTATTACCTTGCGTCCCAAGCTTTCATATAGGAAATCTTAAAATCAAAGTTTGATTCAATTCGACTGATAATCTCCCTTGGTTTTAAATCAATTTTTTGTCTAATAGCATTTAGTATGAATTGAGTAAAAAGTTGAGTAAAAAGTTTGTGTTGCAATATCTATGGCTTGCATTCATCACAAGATAACTGCATGTATGTGGACCAGTTAAAGTTGAGATCCTCCAAGCCCCTCCCAATCATTTTATCGAGTTAATATTAGACGCCACATACGAGGCCTTAACGGATGGTCATGTTGAAAGCACAAGATGGTCAACTTATTTTTATTTGATGTGCATATCCTAAACTCTACATTATTAATTATAGACCAACCGTTCAAGGTGAAATGTAATTGCTTCTTCCCAAAGTAACACATGCCCTCTACGAGCTCATCAGGAATATCATTTTTTTTTGGGAGTGATAATGTCTTCATCAGTTAGTTCATCAAATGTAATTTCGTTGTCGTCTTTTGTAGTTTTACGAGCTCGCACAAAGTCATTATTAGAAATCATCTGCTATAGTGCATTAGCATCTTGTTGAATAAGACTTTATCATGTGTTCTCTTAAAAGTATTGAATGAGCATCAATTTGCTATACATAATCTTTACACCTTTGGTTAGAATTATCGCTTGATGAACTCGGCATTGTGTTGTAACCCTCATTAATGTCTAGCAAATTTCCACGAATGTCGAACATGAGTAACATTAGGCCTCGAAGCAGTATGTTTTACTAATGCCGGTTCACTGGCAAAGTTGGTGCTTGCATGGTACGAATTTTTACTGTAATTTCAAATGAAAAAAATTAATAGAGACATAAATAACTACATAGTCATGATAACAAACATTAACTCATGTTGTGTATTTCCTTGTTGTCATCTGAACGTCAGAGTTGCCCAAGTGTTGCTCTACATTACAAGTTTTTTTCAATCTCAACGTAGAAACCCACAGGTTGCAGATTAGCCACACTCAAAATACCCAAATCTAACATAGCCCATCAAAAACACCGTCATTTTAAGTTTTAAAAAATAAAATACGCCAATTCATGCATTGGTAACATAGTTGCATGAAAAAATTGAATTTTATGTTTATATATGTAAATACATAAGTATTGAGTGGTACCTTTGTAAATCTTTCAAAATGGTAACGAAAACTCATATAGAGTTCTCTGAATAGTGACTATCATTATTAAGAAGGAACAGACGAAGCCAATTTTAGCTTTAGAGTTATGCAAAAAAAAAAAAAACAAAACAAAACAAAAACTCCTATGAGATTGCATGTGAGATAAATACTGATACAAGAGAAACTTGACATTGCTCAAACTTAGGACCTTACTTTAAAAAAAAAAAGAAATAAAAACATTTAGTAATACATATATGTTGATAACGGTTAATTTTTGCTTTCAGATTAATAACAAGCAAAATAGTTCGAAAGAACTCGACTTTCAATCATTCCTTATTACAAATATCTATATTGAACACCTTAGGCATACATAGAAAAGAAAGCATAGCGATATGAGTTGTTAGCAGTGGTACAAAGCTCGGGCAAAGCCAGACTTTAAAGGCCACTGGACCTGAACAGTTTCATGATTCCAAAGGTCACTGCCATGGCCACCCAACCACCCAATAATACTCTCAACACTGACTTCACTAGTGGAGCACGCCCTAGCGCTGCCCCAACCCACCCAAAAACTGCCAAGGCCAGGCTTGCCGCTATGGCAATCACCATAAGTCTCACCTTATATCTTCTTATAAACCCTGCTGCTAGGAGAGGAACCGCAGCTCCCATAGAAAATGCCAGCGCAGATGCAATTGCTGCTTGTGCTGGGTTGGGCAATCCTTCCTGAGTTGTTCCATCCTGGACCTTACTCCCCTCTTTTTGGTTAATTTTTTGCTCTCTCTTCAGCTGGGCCACCTCAATGTCAAGCTGGGAGTACACAGAGACAAACTCCCCAATGGCCATGCTGCAAGCTCCAGCCACCAAGGCAGCAAAACCAGATAATATCATAGCCCTGGCATCTTCTTTTACTGCTCCTATGCCAATCATAAGAGAAGCAGTGGAAACAAGCCCATCATTGGCTCCAAGCACTGCAGCTCTTAGCCATTGTGCTCTTTGGGAATAGTTGATATCTTCAATATTTGCTTCCTCATTTCTGGTGTTGGGAATGATGAGCTTAGTTTCAGTAATGGCCATGGGAAATGAGAGGTTTTCTGGAGATTGGGGGACTTTAATTGATAGGAATGAGATGGAATTGTGAAGTGTAGGCAGTCATACATCCTTTTATGTTATTTTATAGTGGGTAGTCTGCAAAGTTGGAAATTGATTTGTTGGATAGTGGTGCGCCCACTTCAGGCGAGGAGGGACATTTCCGTGTACCTGTTTATCTTTGGCAAGGTTTACATGTAATTGTTTTTGGGTTGGTTGCAAATTGTATGATGTGGAAAGATGGCATTGAGGAAGCATAATCATGGCTTCTATTTTTGTTGTTTTAATGCTTTATATGAATATGTAGGTGATTTTAAAAATGTCTTCTTTTTGGCCGCTACATTATGTTGAACTATGATGAGTTTGTAATAAATAGCTTCCATTATTCCTTCCATTAGGAATAATCTATTAAGTGTTTGGTTTAATGTAAATTTATACTAGCAGGAAATAAGTGGCTAAACATGACCATGGGAAAGCAGCTTCAGGAATTATTTGCATGTTCCTGATGGGGAAAATGCTTTAGGAAGTGATAACTTTATTTTCACTATGTTAAGACTTCTTTTGGTTGCTTATAGATCAAACTGATTGTTTAGAAAAATAATTATTTTATTTTCATTCAATTTTAGCTTGAAAATGAAATCTTCAAATTTTTCAATAGTTTTAAAATGTTAAAAGAATTATAAAAGAAATCATATTTGCTTTCTAACTGCTTTCAACCAAAATGAGGATCCCTATTAGGATAAAATGAGGAATCCAAATTAGCCATGATCATTTGCCAAAGATAAAAATAAATAGATAACATATAAAGAATAATAAAAAAAAGGATTCCAAAAGGCCCCCAAATGTTTATTGATAACATGTTAACGATATATTTTTACACATGGATTGCTGATTGGACCAGCACTGAATTGGTTGTAGTGCAGATTCAAATGATATTATTCAATGCAAGAGTATGCAATCTACACGGCTACCACCCAGTTATCCATTTCTATTCTTGCTAAGCTTTCCTTCTTCTTCTTCTTCTTCATCTCTTTTTTTTTTTATTTCATCTTTTTTTTTCTTATTTTTTTGTTTCTTGATTTGGATTCCAATAGAGCGCCTCTCCTTATGCTTACCACGCGTACCCACACAAATGTTAGTGCTGAGCAGTTATTTTGGTTCTTTTCAGGGATGGGCCTCTAATTGGTTTCACTCTTTTTTTTTCCCGGAAAAGGATATTAAAATGAAAATGGTAAGAAAATTAAACTATCATTATTAGAGTGGATACGAAGATCTAAAACATATAGAAGAAAAAAAAAAGCAAACTTTTTTTTAATTTGTTGTTTGGTTGATGAGAAAATTTTTTTTTTTCAATAAGAGATAAGAATCTTCATAATAACCTTCATTTTTTTTAATTTTTGTTGAGAGATTAATCGAAAACTGACGATAAAAGAAAAAAAATGAATTTGTTCATATTTCTAATATTAATTATATTGCATATGCATTACTTTGAAATTAAACACCAAATATGAAATTGTATGTCTAATTGCAATTTTTTTATACATCCCCAAAAAATCTCATAATCAAGGAGGGATTGTGATGCACATTGGGATTGAAAAATTTAAAAGATGAAATCAAGAATTATCTACAATCAAATGTTAATGAATTTATAATCAAATAAAATCTCATGGTGAGACAAACCATATGACATCAAAAGTGATCCAACCTGAGTTCTAGTGAGTCCAGATCATGCACTAAAAATATAATAATAGGGTTTGGAGCCTACATTGGAAGACCCAATGTTGATAAATGTGGTAATCTTATAATCAAATTTTTGGTCTTAATGAGACAAATCCAACGAGCTCTAGATTGTCTAATTATGACATCATTAAAATCATACAAATACGCAACAAAAATATAGACGATTAAGTGGATCACTCCAGTTCATTTGATGGAGTGGTCCAGATTCATGCAAAATTTTTGAAGAATGTCACAACCAAAATTTGTAATATACCTCATTCATTCATGGGGAGACCAAGAGGAGAAGACTCAAAGAGTTTCTTGCTCTTGAGAATTTTCGAGCTCCATGGCTATCATTGTTTGTATCTTTATTGCTTAGTTGTTATTCTGAGATGATCATCTCCAAGTCACTGTTATTATTGGACCATTATTTTTTTCCACTATTAAACCACCATCATCCAATCATTATTGTCTCCGCCATTTCCAGACTATCATTCCCCAGTTGCTATGATTGTTAGAACACTGTCATTTTAGTATTTTCCTTGCTTCATTGCTAATGTTGTTAGAATACTATTGCTCAATCGTTATCACCACCACTACAAGTGTCAAGCCACTAACTCTCAACTATTTCAATTGTCAAATATTTGCCGCCTATCTGGTACCATCATCACACAACTGTAGATTGTCATCTCCTAGTCACTATTATCATTGAATTTCAATATTATTTTTGCTAGAAAGGAGCTAGGAGGAGAAGACTCAAGAGAGCTTCAAGCCTTAGAGTATTCTTTAGCTTCACCACCACCGTATCACCATCATTCGATTGCTGGCACCACTATGAGACCAAAATTACTTCATAATTGCCACCTGATAGTCGTTTCCCATTCTCTGCCATCAATGTATCATTCTCTCTATAATCATTTAATCATCTTTGTTGTTGTAATTATCGGGACTACATCCCCTAATCACTGAAAATGACAAACAACAATCATTATTAGATTAGTGTCTTCAGATTACGAATATCATTTGATTATTATTGCTAAGTCATCACCACAATTACCAACACTCAAACTACTATCTCTTGTCTGCTATTAATTCCTGAATTAGTGTGAAGCAATAGTAGTCACACAAGTATATGTGTCGATCTAGTAATATATAAATTATGAGTTTGTATATTGATCCCACAAAGAACAAATTAACTTTTCAAAAGAAGAAAAATTTGAATCTACTGGTTTTATGTCTAGCTAGAAGTGTTCATATTTTTGGGTATTTTAAAGTTTTTTTTTTCTAATTTTTATTTTAAAAAAATCAATGTAAAGTAAGCTAGAATTTTGAGGTTTTCTATCAATTAAATGACTCTGCTCTAAATTGGATCTTTGAAATCTAGGTTTAACCATATGATAAATTTATGAGGGACAAGTAGGAACTGATCTCCTCTTTATCCCAACCAAAGCCTCTAAAAGGTTTTAGATATCAAACACACTTAGTTCCTTAAAGCAAGTGATTTTTATAGAATTCCATATTTCCTTTCATGATTACACTAACCTAGATGCAATATCCATATTCTCTCAACTTAGTGTGGGTTAACCTATTTGTTCCACTAACGTACTCCCACACAACTATATCACAACATATATTAATACTTTGACTGGCCAGATTGAGAGTCAATGAAGAGTAGAAGGTTAAAACATCACCACTGAATAATTTGAGTTTAATCATAACATTAAAGTTAAACACAAGATTCTTAGATTACCAATTCAAACAAGAAAATGAAATCTACTTGCTAATCATGCCTTGAAACAAGAAAATAAATATTTAATGGTTTAAAGGAAAGCAAATATAAGAGTTTAAAAATTTTAGAACTGATAAAGTATACCCTTTATTCGTCCACTGACCTTCCTTTCTTTTTTCACAAGAGTAGAAACATATACATGCAATTTATAAGAGAACCCTTATAATTACTCTCTAAAATCTCACCTCCCTCTTATAGACTTTGGACACAATATAGAGCATTGATAATAGTGATGATGAGAGTGATGATGAGAGTTAGAACTTCTTTGCTATATTCTAGTTTTTTCTTTTCGACTCAACATTATATGAATTGAGAGCACTTGAGCACCTAAAACTAGCCCAATACTACGTATTTCTTTGAATCTAGGTGCTTGAGCACCCAAAAGTAGTGCTTGGGTCTTTGGTTACGACACATGGGTGCCTAGGATAGGCCTTAAGTGTCTGGTCCTCTTTTTCCAGGTGCATGGATGCCAAAGATTGGTGCGTGTTCACCCAAGAGTGGCATTTGGAAGCTGATTCAGTATGTTTTGAGTCCTTTACATCTTATTTGCTCCCTAAAATTGCTTAATCACCCATACATTGCGTATATAATCACAAATATCATGAAAAATATAAAAAATGATGTCAATAATATAAATATAACATTGACATATCTTGCATATTTGATACATATCAGCTATCTTCGTCAGACCACTGCTATCATCGTCATACCACCATAGTCTAGTCACCATCACTATTATCATTACTAGACAACTATCTCTCAACCACTATTATCATTGGATCACCATAGTCTAGTCCCCATCAATATTCACTTAGCAATCACTGTCATTAATAGTTACAACAATTATTATTGTCTCTGTATAGTTGTAACAACTATTGTTGGATTACCGCATATGAGATTTCCCTTTATTATTCATAATTCAAACCTTACAGTCTATCCTCTACTATCACAACCAGATCCTTTTTTCTTCTCCAACTTTTTTATCGCTCATCTAGTAAAAGTCATTTTGATAAACCCCACTATCGTAATATGGTATTACTCTACTCATGTGATGGAAAAAAGTTTTATCAGCAACCACTTTGACTAGGCTCGACTCTGCGGTTTTTTCATTTCTGGATTTCCATGTAAAAAATTTTGGGCAAATAGTTTGCTCTTTGTTTCATCCATTTTTTTGTGAAATATTCATGTAAAGCTAAGAAAATAAACACTTATACAAAACCAGTACAAATTTTCCAACACATAATCATTTGGTGTTGTTTATATGAATGTATTACCACCCTTGTAACACATAAAAACTTTTTAAATGGCCAATAAATATAACATTAACAATAAAGAAATGTCTCCTTTTATTACCTACCATTCTAGAGAATGTTATCAACTTCTTGGTGTTTTTCAAACTAAAAATAATCATTGAAATGAATAGAAAATTAAAATTCCTAGACTTAATTACAAAATATTCGTATGATTTTTTTTATGAAGTGATAACTTCTACATTTATGGGACTAAACTATGGGGGTATTTAATGAAACCCACTATCACGTGTTAACATATTTAATATTTCATAATAAATAAGTTACTTGAGCACAAGTAATTGTTAGGTTTGGGGGATTTTTAAATTCCTAAAATATATTACTTTTATTTGCACATTTTATGACTATTTTTAATGATATTACGCTTTAATGAAAGATATTTTTGATATTTTTGGTTGCAGGTACAATAAATGGAGCAAGTGGAGCAAATGAAATGAAAATGAGCAATTTGAAGTCAACGGAAGAAAAAAGTTAAAGTTGACCTATTTCCTAGGCACCACACAACAGAGAGACTGACACTTAAGCTCTAGAATTTGGCGCATAGGCACCATAAATGGTTTTCTAGAATGTTCACTGAATGTGGATGAATTTTGAAGGGGTGTTTAAATTGACTCTTGGTGATTTTGATAGCTCTATTTAAAGAGGCTTTTGGAGAGTCCAAGAGAGATACATTTGGAGGAAGAGCTTTTGGGAGAGGAGAGAGTCATTGAAGGATTTTCTTGGTGGCTTGCTCAGATTTGAAGGAGAAGAGGAGAAGTGAAAGATATCTTCTTCATTACAGTTCTAAGTGTGTTGACCTCACTTTTGGTTGAGGTTTAGTTTTTCTCTTGTAGTAGCCTAAGGTCTAGCCATAGGATTTTCCAATTGACTATTCTTAGAAAACTAGACATGGAGCCCTCACCATTAGAAATTCTACCCTCTTCTTTACTCAACTTGAAGTTCCACATATTGGTCCTAACCTCTACCATTTAGTAGGTGGGATCACTATGGGGTAAACTCAAAATGAGTCACCCTTAGGACTGTTGGACCTTAAGGTTAACCCTGGGTGTTGGTCTGGAGCTAAGGCATTCACTACACTCACTACACTCATATACACCCACATTAACTCACAACCCTAAACTCAAATTTTTAGCCTAGATCCCTTGATCTTTTGGGATACTCATGTAGATGGTCCCCTAAACCTACTAACCCTAGGGCTATGGTTTGGCTAAGACCACTATGTAGAGGATCCAAAATGGGGTTTTCATTGGTCCATGGCTTGTTGGTGATGATTGGTACCTCAACTCTATCAAAATACCCATCATGGAGTTTTACCCTAAAACAGCCCCAAATTACCAAAATACCCCTCGTGGACCCAAAATTTTGAAAACTCCCAAAAAATTCCAATAAATCCCAAATATTCCCAATTTTGTTTCTCTCAACTACCACATGACCCACTTTGGCTAATTTGACCATCTTTAACCAAAACCCCCAAATTTGCCTTTAAAGACCCAAATTTCCCCAAATTGAATTCAAATGTCCATAAATTTAACCTCAATTTCAATCCTAAACTCAAATTCACTTTTCATATGACCAAATTAAACCAAATTCAACTCAACTGGCCCATGATTTGAGCCAAATTTTGATTTGGGTCAGAACCCCAATTTTGACCATATGACCTAAGCTTACCAAATTAAACCTATAGCCTAGTCAATTGGCCCCAATTAACGCTGAAAAATCTTGATAACATTCCTATACATCAAAATCAACCATCAATTGGTCTTTGTGAAGCCTCATATCCATTTGATTTTGGCATAAATCCAAAATTCCCAAATTTAGCCCCACATTGGCTAAGTCCCCAAATTTCACCCAATTGATTGCCTTAACCTACAAATTGACATCCAATTCATGTTGAAAACTCTTCATGAGGTTCCTATTGACCATTTACAACAATAAATTTGGACTTAGCCCAAGGCAAACCCAAGCTAGACCCAAGCCTAGTACAATATGACCAAATTGACTAAAAAACAAAATTCTTTCAAATTGACCCTTCAATTGAGCTCAAAACCATTTCCACTCTTCACCAAAGTTGTTCCTTATGATCATATACACAAAAAAAACAATTATTGGGCCAATTGACATGGCTAACCTAGCCCAAACCCAAGTTTTGGTCATTTGCACCCACTTGGACCGATGCACTAAATGTGACCTAACCACCTTAAAGTCACCAAATTAACTCCATCACAGCCATTAGTTGGACTTAGTGACCAGTCAAAACACCATGAAACCACCTAAATAGAGCCATGGACCAAAGGTCCCCCAAATCAAGGGATATTATTTCCAAAAATGCATGGGCTTAAGATATCCTTACCAAAATTAGGTATTATTGCATTAAATTGTTGTGACATATTCCTCTGGGTTCCCTGAGCTCCTAACCACCTCCCCATGGCCGTCCGGCCAGCCTAGTGGCCGGAAAAGCTCAAAATCGAGAACCACCCCCATGGAGCTTCATCCAAATCAAACCTAGAGGCCAACTCATCCAAATCAAACTATGGAGCTCCTCTGCCTTCCACTTAAGCACCACATTACACCTGTTAATTGGCCATGACAACCACCATAACCCCATTTTTATAAAAGGCTACCTCCATGGCCGTTAAACTAAGTGCTGAAATTTTCCTTGAGATGCCTCTCCAAACTTCACACAGAGCTTTCCTAAGATCCCCTCAGTGCATTCCGATCATTTTCCCTCACCAATTCCCATTGTCGGAGCTCAATTTTGAGTTT
>NEWO01000919.1:212373-224864 GCA_003013225.1 Phalaenopsis aphrodite
GAACCGTATGATCCTAACCGATGTCGCTCTAATCAACTTTAATATGCCCTCATAAAATTTAAAGAGCTTCAACCATAGGGCCACCTGATTTGACATTATAACTTGACACACTAGAAAACTCAAACTCGTCACGGCAAGGAGATTGGAGCTAGCATGGTGGGCAGCACGACCATCTTCAACAACAAAACCTGTCTTCCCCAACTAAACCAATCTTCCTTCCTTAGACCTAAACAAGAAAGCCATAGTACTTCGAGGTTTCTTGCTTATGCAACGTAAATCTTTACCTTATCTTTAGGCCTTTGTATAACCCTGCTATATAATATAAGCCCTAACTCGTCTTAGGATTTTGAGGTTGTCGTTTGTCACAACATAAATCCTCATATCTTCCAAGCTATTTGCGTGATCGTTTTACACGAATGTAAGCCCTAACAAATAAAATTGGCAGGATGAAACACTTAAATATTTCTCCTCAAAACTGAAGCCAAACATTAGGATAGCTTGGGAAGTCACCGGGGTTCTCCTCTGGATCCATGACATCCCCTAGTTCTTCTTCCTTTGGAATCTATAATAAAATGTTTCAAATTTGAACCATCCCCTTTCACACCTCTACGTCTGATTTCGTTGAAGAGTCCTACCCTTTGAAATTCCTTGAAGATAATATTTCTTGATTTTTATCGAGAGTCTTCTTAGGTGACTTTGGTCATTTAAGATGTAATTAACTATAGGGGCTTACCCTTATACGAAACATGTTCGGCTTAAACCCTGTTTAATCCTTTATATTAAATGGAGGAACTTGTCGACAAATACAAAGGTTTCGCAGACCAAACATACGTCATACTTTCTTTAGTTTATTTGATCGAGCCTCATCCTCAAGTCTTGTGTTTATCCTTTGGGATAGATACAGGATTTGAGGTACAATGCTCTTTCATTTTAAACTATGAAAAATATGGGGTGAGTTTGATTTCTTTCTTCAACGTCCTTTCGAAGCGGGTGACGATTCGATTCCGGTGACCGACAGCTTCTTTTGGGCAACTCCCCTCCAACCCCAAAATAACGCCGAAAAAGTGAGATTAGAGTGGAGTCATAAAGATAGTGAGTGTTTAAATGAACTAGAAGGATTGCTTGGGAAGGTGTTTGAGATAAATTGTGTATTTTATTTATTTGGCTTAATCTTATTCTGTAAATTTATATTTATCTTTAAATTCTTGTGTTGTTGTGTTTTCCTAATGAAATCTAAGTTTCCTTTGTCTTTCTCCCTGCAATGAGGAATAATTACGTGTAGGAATAAAGTTTAGTAGAAGTGCTTTTAATTCCATAAAATGTAACAAATTTATAATCAAACAAAATGTTTTGTTGAGATGAACCAGCTGCATCAAAAGTTATATGATTTGAGTCCCAATGAGTTCATATCATAATAAGAAGCTTTAAGATATACTTTTGTGGAATAACTGATCAAATGATCTCCAAATATGACAAACCTTATAATCAAATTGACCTTCTTGATGAGACAAATTTAACAACATTAACATCACTTAATTTTGACGTAATTAAGACATTCAAATACTCAAAAAAAATATCATGCAATCAAGGGGATCACTCATAATCGTTCGATAGAGTGGTCTGGATTCTAGCATTATTTTCAAAGAATGCTACTATCAAAGTCTATAAATAAAACCCCATTCTTTCATGTAGGGAGGGGAGTAGGTTGAGGGAAGAAAACTTGAGGGAGCTTTAAGCTCTTGAGGTTTTTTGAGCTCCATCACCACTTAACCACCATCCTCTGGTTGTGGCCTTCATCATCAGACCACCATCTCATAGTCGCTACCTTCACTAGATGACAATGAATATCAAACTCCAACCACTGCAATAGAATGACTGCCGTCTGGTCATCTCCGTTATTGCTAGATAAAATTTTTCATTGGAACTCCGCCTCTGGAACACCACTGCTGTCGGAACACTATCACGTAGTCATCTCTACTGTCACTGCCAACACCATCATTGGATAATCGTCTTCCAACTACTATTATTGCCAAATGCCACCATGGTCATCGAAATGCCAAAGCGGCATCGCTTGATCATTGTTGTTGCCACTCCCACTATCGCAACTTCTGTATCATCATTTCCCAACCATTGTTATCTCCGGATCACCGTCTCCTCATCATTGCTATCATTGGATCCCCATAGTTTGGTCTACATCATCGTCGTCTAGTCGCCATATTCGTTGCTCGATCACTAAAGCCATGACTGGATAATATTCTAGACCTTCTTTCCATAAAATAAATTTGTCTATTTATCAAAAATAATTTCACAGAGAGAGTTGACACAACACACTCTAAACTAATTGAATAATTGGTCTTGAATTCATAGTTTATATTTGCGGTTAAATTAGCTAAAAAATAACAAAATGAAAAACTTCTAATTTAATTCAGGATTATCTTTTTTAAAAATAAAAAAAATTATTAGATAAATTGATCTCATCAATAAAGAGATAAAGAAATGATGACTTGTCTATGCACTTTTTAAAGAACCATTGGAGCTGATCACGTAATTAAAAAAAAAAAAAAAGGGAAAAATAAAGTGAAAGCAAAGCAAAAAGAGAAAAGCTGAAGAAAGTTATTTACATGATCATACTGTGTTTTATGATGTAATTATTTCAAGAGAAATTTGAATACCTACCACCCAATTCCAATGTTTTAACATATCATCCATCTAAACTTTAATTTTTACCCCTGCATACCACTCTACTTATTCCAATTTATATCACGCGAGAAAAATAAAATATAATCTAATGAAATTATCTTGCCTTATCTCGAGTTATATTCGCCTTTATTTTCATGATGTTTAAATATTTGACATGGATCGACCATCCGTGCATAAATTGGACCCTTTATCATTGATTGCTGACCAGTTGATGTAATATTCACGAGAAGTATTTCATGGAAACTGCTTTGTTTCGTGATTATCTTGATTGACACCAAAATTTCTATTGCTGGTATTAATATATTTACAATTTGAAATGTTTTACTGATTTTGGCTTTTGCAAAATCTAATGAAAGTGCATGTTTTTAATTAACAAACGATAATGGGAACATTCCTTATTGGGATACGTGATATTAATAATCTAAATTATTTTATATGTCAATTTATTTTTAATAAAGGAATACTTAAGATAATATTATAATAACTATAAGATTTTTAGATATTTACATGATTTATCAAGGTCTTTGTGATGGATTGATTTACGTGTATAATTTTTAAATTTTAGTCAAATCATAATTTGTGCCTCAATTATTATTGAGCTATAATCAAAGTTCTTTCCTGCTCCATAATATCATTTGCTATGCTAGGGTTTCTATCCTTTGATGTGGCACCTTTCTCCTCTCCGTCAATAATGCTAGTTTGCGCTCTCCACCTCTCTAGCTCTCTTTTTTTTGTGTTCATGACTTTGTTAGATGGCCCTAGTCACTTGTTGGTAAGCCTTGAGTTTTCTTATTTTAATCTTTCTCCTCTTAAACTCTCTCATTGCCCTCCACTTCTTCGCCTCCTCCCGCTCATGGCCTTAGCATCGCTTGTTCTTGTCCAACTCAATGATCTCATGCATGTTGTGTATATAAACTAGAAAGGTTTTGTGACCTCCTCAATACCTGATATCCAACATCTCCTTGGCCTATATTCTATGCAAGCAAGATATAGTTTACTTAAAAAAATAATAATAAAGTTGATGACCTGAGATTATATTGGTGGATGGAACTTGTTGATTATGCAATTGAAAAACAAACTTTGTATGATCATCTTATATATGTTATACAAAAACTTTAGAAACTGAAAGATACCTTTGAACTCTTCCCTCTTTATTTTGCTTTTTTTTGTCAAGTTTAATTGTGTTAAAAATTCAAGAGAGAACAAGTAATAAAGGAGCAAGAATTTTTTCATTGGATACCCTTGGTTTTCAGAAGATAAATGTCAAACTTTAAACCCACAAAAGAAGAATTTAAGGAAAAACTTATGTCGATTAAGCTTCCTAAATTTTTTCTTTTCCTTAGAAATAAGTCATAAATATCAAATATTACTAGCAAAACGACATTATTTACCCATCAAATCAATATTATTTACCTCGATGAGTTAAATGTAAAAATTTCAACTATTTCTAGTTTAAAATTTCATATTACCCTCTTATTTAATGAAAAAGAGTTTCTTAAGCCTATACATTATGAATGATTTCCCTTCCCTTCCACCAGATGTGATACTTTTGCTTATGATACTTCTAATTGAACCAAATTTAGAAATCCATAGTTTCCTCATAAGATTAAGATTATAAGCCCAAGAGTTTTATAATGTTATAAATATGATCTAAAATATATTTAGTTTTAGATGAAATATTTTTGTTGGATAAGTGTTGTTCTAGATTAACACTTGGTAGTTTCAAGTTTATGCTTTTATTTTTTTGGTAATAACATGTGATTATCTTTATTTCTTTTAAGTTATTCACTACTCCCAAATATCTACTCTAAAATCTTAACATCTCTTTCTTTACTTAATAAGCATTTTGTTAAGATCAACAAAACGACAACTAAATCCTACACACCATTCCTAACATCTCTATATAATTCACAATCAAAATAATGAACATTACAATCTAGTCTTATAGTCTACTCTAGAATACTAATGTAAACTATATCAAACCTAATTATCTACTTTAGATAATAATTAAATATTCCATGCTAACCATCCGTAATCATTACGAGTCTTCTATTTTACCTAATTTTAAAGCCTTAGAGCAATCTTAAAAATTAGCCTAAATTAGCCAAATTTAACGTAGTTGTGCAATCTTTTTAATATATAATACTATAATTTTTATTATTGTACCAAAAAGATAACAAATGTTATCATATAGGATAGCAAATTATAAATGAGTAAATTTGGATAAAAATTACTGATAACTAAGAGGTTTTCTTGTGGCAGACTTGTCATTAAATAGTTGAGTTACTCCAAAAAGTTTGATGTCAGTAAAATCTTTTTTAATGTCCTTTAATGAGAATAAATTTCACTTAAATTTAAAATTTTGATAATTGCAAATTTACCCATGAAATTTCAAGGGCTTGGTAGTGAGCAAGGCTTAATCCAAAATTGTTTAATTAGGCTTAAAAAAGATATTATAACTGATCACGAACATTTTGAATACACTACAAGCCCAATTTTATATGGAGTGTAAAATTCTTGATGACTCCAGGTTCGTCCTTTGGGGCATTCATTCACATAAAGTTTAAATAAAATATTAAGCAACTATTTGATTACCCCACTCTAGGGATTGTTAAAGTATCAGGGTCTACTGAGCAGAGGGTGTACTAATTTATTGAAACTCAATTTAACTTTGGATGATTAATTGAACAACATAATAGGTTTAACTGAACTCAAAATGTTTTAAATTATTTTAAAAGTTGTTTATGTTATGGCTCTAACATTTTAGAATCCTTTGGATACTTTGAAGGGCAATCAAGCTTATTATTTTTTTTTCAAGAAAATCATCCATTAAAACTTTTAGGGACCCACGAAGTTATGACCTAGGACTCGGTAACTACAGCTTAAACTAGACTTCTTGCTTTCCATTCTTGCAATTAATTTACATTTCTCGTAAAATTATATATATGTAAGTTTCGACATTTCAACGGGAGCGCGAGTTGATGACAAGTACACATGTACATTTTTGCAATGCAATTTCCTTTCCTTTTACTTTAATGTATTTCCTACCTGTAATTACTTTAATTACAAAAAAAAAATTCAAAATTAAAAATTACAAAACCATTTTTCAAAATTAAACAACATTTTTCAAAAATAAAAAACCAACAATTTCATAATACGTCCTTTTGAATTTACAAAAGTCCCTCGGATGAGGTAACCCACGTTTGCTAACGAGATCTCCCCAGTTTAAAAGAGCTTAACAACTCAGTTAAGCTCAGTAAATTCAAATGAAAATAGTGATACCAGAATGAGAGAATCATATGATCATAACCGATGGCTCTGTAGTCAATTTTAACCCCCCATAATGATTGAACTGAACTTGTCCTTTAAACCCTTTGAACTTTTAGACTTTAGGACTGTATTTCACCGAGATGCTTGGAGCTAACTTCGAGGGCAGCATTCTACAACCGCAAGCGGATCGACCCCAACACAATTTTTCTTAGACTTGAACAACATAACTTATACACCAAAGTAATATGTTATTTTAAATATATATTTTATGCTTATTTTTTGTGATATTGCACTTTAAAGAAGGGTATTTTCATATTTTTATTGTAGGTATATCAATTTTAGGCCTTTGGAGAAAAAATAGCAAAAAAGAGGAAATTTGGAGCCAAAACAACAAATTTTTGAATTCTGGTATATGATGCGCCAGATTGACGACAAGTGCGCCAAAGCCCAAACAAGCTCGATCTTCAGCAAACTGGCAGATGATGCGCAAGATTGGCGCCAGATGCACCATTTGACAGAGAGTTAGCTCATGATGCGCCAGGGATGATTTTTGGCGGATTAAGGTTGTTCGAGGCAAATTTTGTGTGAATTTTCAAAGGGACACTTGTTGTAAACACCCATTGGAGTAATTCAATGTATCTAGACACTTTGGAAGGTTTTTTTTATGAAGGGATATGTCTCTTCGATCAATGGACATATCATTTGAACTCAAAAGAGTTGAATTTTGGATAGAATTTTGGAGGGAATTTTGAAGTCTTTTTAGAGGGAGGCAACCTTCAATAAAAGAGAGGAAAGTTTAGGGCTTAAGGGAAAGTAGAAGAGGAGTTTGGAGGAGGCGAGTAGAGGTGTGTGGCATGAGTTATAAAGAAAGAGAGTCAAGGGCTTAGAAATTTTCTTCAAGGATTGTAAGAGGAGAGGGATGGTGAGAGATTTCTTCTTCATTAAAGTTCTAAGAGAGAATTGAGAGTGCTTGTAAAGAGAGAAAGGCTTGGAGAGAACTTCTAGGAGTTTGTTTGGGAAAGATTGTGAGATAAATTGTGTCTTTTATTTATTTTATTTTGTAAACTTATTTTTATTAATGAAATCTTTGTTTTGTCGTATCCTTCTCATAAATTCTGAGTAGTCTTTTTATCCTTCTCCCTACTTTGAAATATGGTTGTTGACCGTCCTTTGGTTGAGGTTTAGTTTTCTTCCTTAGTAGCCTAGGGTCTAGAAATAGGACTTTCTTGTTTACCATTCTTAGAAAACTAGAAATAGAACCCTCACCATTTGAAATTCTACACTTCTCTTTGCTCAACTTGAAATTTCACATATTGGTCCTAACCTCTAGCACTTAGTAGGTGGGGTCAGTATGAGGAAGCTCAATATGAGTCCCAACAAGACTGATTGACCTAAGGGTTGACTTTGGGTGTTGGTATGGAGCTTGTTCTCTCACTTACACTCACTCTCACCCACAATTAATCACAACCCTAAACCAAAAAATTCTTTACTTTGATCCCTTGAACTTTTGGAAGACTCATATAGATGATCCTTTAAACCCACTGGCTCTAGGGTGGGATTTAGCTAAGACCAGTACATAGAGGACCCAAATGGGAATTCCATTGGTCCATAGCTCATGTATGGTGGTTGGTACCCCAATTCTATTAAAATATCCAACTTTTGGCCCTTTGCCTCTAAATTCACCCAAATTACTTAAATCCCCCTGAAACCCAAAATTTGGTCAAAATCCTCAACTTCACCCAAAATATGCAAATTTGTTCAAAGATCATTTCAAACTATTTGAAAATACCTAAGTTACCTAAAACCACAAAAAAATGCCAAATTTACCAAAATACCCTCAAAATTGCCAAAATTACAAAATACCCTTGGCAACCCAATTTTTCCCAAAACCTCCAAGATCACTCCAAATGTCTCCAAAACCAATTTGGAGCCTTCAATTGAACCCAATTTGACCAATTTGACCATTTTGACCAAAACCCCCAAATTGCCTTTAAAGACCTAATTTTCCCAAATTCACCTCAAATGTCCATCAATTTGAGCCCAATTTTCTTCAATTTAAATTATAAACTTAAATACACCTTTCATATGACCAATCTAAACTAAATTAAAGCCTAATTGGCCCATGATTTGAGCTTAATTTTGACCTAAGTCAAGCCCCTAATTTTGGCCCTATGACTTAATACCACCAAATTGAACCCCATAGCCTACTCAATTTGCCCCAATTTGAATCATAAACTTTTCATAACATTCCTAAACATCAAATTTGACCTTCAATTGGCCTTAGTAAAGCCTCAATTGCACTCAATTTTGTCAGAAATCCAAAAATCCTCAAATTCTCCCCAAATTGGCCATGCCTCCAAATTTGACCAAATTGATTGCCCTAACCCCAAAATTGACGCCCTATTTATACTGAAAACTCTTCATGATGTTCCCATAGACTATTTTCAATAATCAATTTGGACTTAGCCCAAGGCTAACCCAACCTAGACCCAAGTCTAGCCCAACATGCCCAAATTGACCGAAACCCCAAAATTCTTCAAATTGAACCCCCAATTGAACTCAAAATCATTTCAACCCTTCACAAAAAATCTTAATTATAATCATATACAGAAAGTTGATCAATCAATTGGGCTCAAAGTCATGGCTAGCTCAACCCAAACCCAACCTTTGGTCATTTAGACCCAAGTTGAACCCATGCACCAAAATTTACCTAGCATCTGAAAACCACCAAATTGATGACTCCATAGCCACTAATCACACTCCATGGACCAGGCTAAACCCCGTTGGACCAGTCATGGTGAGATATGGACCATTAAATCCCTAAATTAAGTTATTCATGCCTATTTATGGGCCATAATAAAAAATTTCCGCCCTCATCACTTGTCATTGAGGGTTAAACATAATTAACCCTCCCACTGGCTTACCTGAGTTCCTAGCCACCTCCTCTGGCCCTACCGACCGGCCTAGTCACCGGATCACCTCAAAACTGAGGGCCACCATCCTTAAATCAAACCCAGTCTTAACCCTAGGGGCCTGCTCACCCTAATTAAACTTTAGAGCTTCTTAGCTAACCACCTCAGGAGACTTTTGCACCCAAGGCTAGACCCTGAGCTCCCCTCTCCGGCCATGGCTATAAAACCTCACCTCTATGACCAACATAAGGTTGCTGAAATTTTCTTAAGGAAACCTTGTAAGATTGCTCCTACAGCCTCTTTAGGACCTCCTCAGTGCAAACCAAACACCCCCTGCCCTAATTCCTATCGCCGAAGCTCAATTTCTTAGTTCAAATCATTTCGGAGACAGGAAATTCTCCACCACACGTCCTTAGTTCACTAAATCTCAATTAAATTGGCCCACACATTCACCACAGTGAAAGAAGAGAAAGCCCCATAAAAGCCCCCTCACAGAGAACCTTTACCCTAGACTTTGATCAACACCCAAATTCAGCCTTGATCGAATTTGGGTCTAGAAATTACACCACAGCAAGAGGCTCAATCCCTAGCCTCCTTGGACCTCCACAAACGTGTCGAGCACCTCTGATTGAAGCTTCCCTTCTCAGAGCAAATGTATAAACTTCCCCACTGTCCCGAGCTTGTTTTGATTTTACACTTGTATAAATCCAATTTAATGGCATGTTTATCGTATGGATATGTTCGTCTCACTTAGAAGAGTCTATAAGATTAAACCCGAGGTCATTTGGTTGAGAAATGAATGAGATCTTAAGGTTTTAAGGTTAACAATCACGGGTTTTGGCTAACGGGGACGATGACGGGGAGCCATTCGATCGAGCGTGTATTGGATGGACGGACGAGATCGAGCCGGACAGGCCTTCATACATGATCCTTGGGCCGAGTTAGCGCTGAGGTGGATGACGGTGTTGGTGCTGCGTGTTTGAATATAAAAATAGGGAATTTTTCTATTTATTTATGTGCCCATAACTTTGAAAAATCATATCTTTGCATAAAAAATCACAAAAATAAAATAAAAATATCTTAGTGCTCAGCGAATAAAAGAGAACAATGTGGAAATGGTTTAAAGTTTATTTGATGCATATTTTATTTTTAATTAATTGAATATTATTTCGAGTATTTTGATCCTCATGCATTCAAATATTTCACTATGACTTGATATTTTAGCATGTTGTTGTCTATATCATGGGGGTTATTCCCTAATTTTTTTTAAAGTCAGAGGAGACCCCTAGGCTAAGATCCATATTTTTCAAGTTTATGCATATGATTTGGAAAATTAATTATAATAATTAGCAAGTTTCTTCAAAAAATCCAAGAAAATTTTGGTAGGTTCATTGTGACCATGGAACCCTAGGAAAAATTTGTCATGGGCTAAGTTATTAAGAACACACCTAATTTTCACAAAGTTCTAAAGCACAAAGAAAATTAATTTGGAAAAAAATAAACATCTAAATTATTTGATTTTAATCCTCCACTATAATTTAAAATTCAGAGGACTTCCCATAAAAATTTCAAAATATTTACAGTTCATTTGATAAACTAATTTGATTTTGCAAGTTAAATGACATTTTTAACACTTCAAGTAATCATAATAATTAAAAGTTCAACTCAAAAATTTATGAAATTGGTTTTGGTAGCTCTCTGTGACTAGAGAAATTTTCTAAAAATAAAATTGTAATTAAAATAAAAATTTTATTTTTAAGCATATCTTAAATATTTAAATAATAAAAAATTAATAAAAATTAGAAAATTAACAAAATTCAAGGAAATATTCAAATATATTTCCTAAGCACTTAGGAGCAACTGGAATATTTTTTCTAATTTTCTAAGTGAAGATATTGAACTTTAAAGCTTAAAACATTTTTTTTAAGGCTAAAAAAGGATTTTCCTTAATTTCTCAATAAAATAATTCTAATAATTCAAAGAAAATTTATAAAAATATGAAATTTGTTTCTTTAGATTCTTTGACCTTAGAGAGATTTAATAAAAAATCAAAACTTAATTTTCCACATTTAAAATATTTCATAATTAATTAATACTCCAAAATTTAAAATAATTTTGATAATTCAAATAAAACTCAAAAAATAATGAAATTTGGTCCAAGTTGTTCTCTCAACTAAGTGTACCTCTAGTATGAATTTCAAGTGATTAGGCTTTTTCATTGGTCAAGTTGTTGAATTTTCTTGGAAAAATCCTATTTTTTCATGTAAATAATTATATAAATTATATTAAATTTTGAAAAATCACATTTTCTCCTCTAATATTTTAATTGACCCTTGATTGAGCTAGAATAAATATTCCAAAGTCATTTGAATTAAATTTGATAAATTTTGAAGTGATAGAGCCTTAGGGGAAAATGTATAAATTTGGAATTTTTGTCTCAATTAACATTTAGGTTTAATTCAAGCGACGGAAATGGGAAATCTTTGACCTTAATTAACATGTTTAGATGATTGAAATATAAGGAATTAATTGGTAGAAACTAACTTCACTTTTCTTAATCAAAGAAAACTTTTGTAATTTCTTAAATCATTAAAATTTGGGAGATCTATTAAATTAAATGATCCTAGACATAGGGGGATGATTTTAGATATTAATAACTCACTAATTTAACACCCTTATCTGGTGTTCAAATGACATTCAAACATTTTGATGATGAATTTCTATCACTTAAAATTCAATTTCTTTAAAAAATTACTAACGTATCCACCAGGATCTTAAGGGCTTAGTAGTGACCTAGGCTAAATCAAATTTGGTTAAATGAGGATTAGAAAAGAGAATGTGAATAGAAATTGAATACCTCTAAAACATTGCAAGCCCAAGTTAAAGCTAAAATTGGCGAAGTGTCTTAATAGCATCAACTTGCCCCTTTTAAGGGTCTTTACCCACATAATTCTCAAATTAAATGACAAATGATAATTACCCTGCTCTTAGGGATAATTAAAACATTGATGTTCACTGAACACTAGAGGTGTTTATAGGATAAATTATTAAGTAACATAAGAAGTTTAAATGAGCTCGAGACTTTTCACAAGGTAGAGAGAGGGAAGCATAAACTTGCTTCTTCCTCCCAACCTCTTAGATACCTCAAAGATCTACTAAACTTAGTATGTTTTGCTTGATGAACCATCCTCAAGTGAATTAAGAGGGGCTCACCAAGATATGATGTAAAATTTGGTAGATCACTGTTGACCTCACTTTTGATTGAGGTCTAGAAACTTTTTTAGTAGCCTAAGTCTAGCCATAGGACTTTCCTATTGACTAGTCTTAGAAAACTAGAAAAGGTATAACTCACTTACTCCTCCGAGCCTTCGCGAGCTTTAAGTTTACAATGACTTGATTTCATAGCACCTTAATCATATGGATATGTTCGTCTCACTTAGACGAGTCCATAGGATCAAACCCGAAGCAATTTGGTTGAGTCTAGGCCGAGATATTAAGGTTTTAGTGTGGACGGTCACGGGATCATTCCTTTGGGGACGATGAACGGATGCCGTTCATTTTCGCGTGTATTGGATGGACGGCGTAGATCAAGTCGGATGGTCATCTGAG